>JAWMAG010000004.1:31525000-31665000 GCA_037013455.1 Ceratitis rosa
AAATTTGTACAGAAGACAACAACAAAACAGCAAACGCAAAAGACGAGTATGTATGTAACGAACCATAAATTCTAATGGATTTATGACAGAATGTCAACGCTATTGGCAGCCGGTGTTGTCTTTTCCTTAAAATTTTATTATAATTATGAGTTTTGTTTTTGTTTTGAATTTTTTTGCTAAAAAAAAATATGATGACAATTTGACAGTTTTGTGACAGGTTACAAATTCTGTAAATTATTTTTATTTTTTTTTTTGTTTTATGGAGTTTTTATTAATTTTTTTTATAAGCACGCAATTAAAGCGTGTAAATTATGCGTAAACCAAAAAATAAGAATAAATACAAAATAACAACAACAAAATTATTCTCATTTAATTCAGACATATTTGGTGACATACCATTTTTCGTTTACACCAATGTTTCTCTAGATTATTACTAAGATTGTAATTTTAAATGAATTGGCCCCAATACACTGCGTAGCATTTGGCTTTACGTAATAAAATCAACAACAATAATCACTGCGTATATGTAAGAAGTGTTGGTGTTTTGGTATTTTAATTTTTTAACCATTCCGAAACACATACATATGTACATACTCGTACAAATAATGGTTAACTAAGTTTTTAATAATAACAAAAATCTCACCACACAATATGTGGAAATAAAAGAATAAATAATAAATGGTATATGTTCAAAGCTTTAAAATATTAAAAAGAAATATTTGCAAAAGAAAATTAAAAAAACTGCAGAAAAACCCATGAAAAATCAACTTTTTCAACTGAAATAAATATCAAAAAATAAACAAATGATCAGCTTATCAACTCTGCCTTTTAAATCACTTATGTATTGCCATTGAGAGCTATAATTTTTTCTAATTATTTTTATCACATAAAAATATCTTCCAACCACTTTGGCAAACATTTTTCATCCATTTTGGTGGTTAAACTCATAAATTTTTTTACACACTTGATCAAATCAAAACCAAACCAAAAATCTAAAATAATATAAAACAAATTAAGGAAAAAAATATACAACCGTAAAAAAGCTTGCAACGAAACAAGTTAAATACTGCGTAAACTTTACTAAATCTAACAAGCAATAAAATCCTAAAAATTTGTAATATGTTACAATCACTAGTAATATGTGTGTGGCATGTTTTATTGTTGTTATTTTTTGTTGTTTAAAGCGTGTAATTTTTTTAGTAGCTCTATCACATCAATCGCTTTTTTTATATATATTCACAGAAAAAATTATACTGCAGTCAAATTAACTAGTTAAAAACTACTTGGAAACTAGTTAGTCATCTTTTCCTCCTATTTTTAACATGTCGAACGTACTGGCAGCAGTCAGTTTTCGGTCAGATATAAAGTAGTCTTATACTAGTTCAAAATTAATTAGTTAATGACTAGTCTATTTTTGAACAAAATCACAGTTTTCTTTGTTAGAAAAAGGAATTGAACAAAACATCGACTATGTAAAATTTATATTTAAATTACTTCGGTTGTTTTTCTATCCGCAATTTTGTTTTTGTTATTAAGTTTTTTTCTTTGTTTTAAAATATCAATTTCAGTATATGTAAAACAAATATCTGAGTAATTATAACAATAAAGTATTTTTTCTAAATTGCGTAAAGATTAAAAAGGACCATCAGAAAAATGACTGAGCACCAGAAGAGTATCGGGTTTAACAACGAGGAGCTTTTTGTCCTAAAAGATCTTCGACGCTTCAAGTTACATCTTTTACCGTTAGTAAGGTTAGTTAATTATTTAAGTTGCTCAATTATAGGATCCTTTGATCGCTCGCACTTAGGTCTGTTCATTCATTGTGATACCTAAGTGGGGTCTGTTCTCACTTTCCCAGATTCTCAAATCAAGCCTACATATGCAAGCCCTGCAAGGCATATTGAACTGAATTTCCGATAAAATGTACCACACTGAGAGCTGAGCAGTGGCAGCGATAATCTTGCACCGATTCCTCGTCATCTATTTCTCTGCAGCCGCGACAAAACTCACTAGAGAGCAAACCTAAACTTCTACCTTGAGTCCCGAGCAAACAGTGTCCGGTTATATTTAGAAGAAATTGAGACTTAGTGCTTTTTGCATCCATATATATGGCCAGATCTGCCTGGTTACATTGCGTGTAGTTTCTCGCAGCCATCTGCTATTGGTCTTACTGACCCCTTCCTGTCAGTAGGTAGGACTCGCAATTACCTGCGGCTTCCACTATATCAGTCTGTTCAGCTTGAAAGGCACTGCAGTAGTCGGGAAGTTTCTTGCTCATATCGATTACAAGTGGTTCAGACCTGTCATAGAATTTTGAGTCATCAGTGGATACTGATCTTAGATCCAGAACTGTTACGTTTTCCCATTCACTACTCTCTGAGGCTTTTGTGAGGAAACTTTTATCAAAACACAGGAAAACAAGTGTGGTATAGTCCACCTCTTTCGAGAATGGTGCTGAATTCTGTATTCGTACGTGCCCTGTGCCCTTAAAGAGATTTTCAAGTTCTTTCGTAGGAGTTCCTGTATTGAATATGGAGGCTGTTCATTGAACTTTGTCCAGCTTGTACCTTGAAGTAGCCTCGTCAAGTACTGGCCACAAGACGGTGACTCCGTATAACGATATGACAATGCTCAATATTGGTTTCGTCGATTTCAGTCTGGTAATTTTGTCGAAAATGTTTACAAAATAATAGAGATCGTCGAGCATGCGGGCACTATTTCGATTATCCAGGAACTAAACATTGCACAAGAAGGAGTTTGGAACCACTTCAAAAAGGCTGGATACACTAAAAAGTTCCATGTATTGGGGACACATGAGTTAAAGAGAAAAAGCCAGATGGACCGAATTTTTCTCTGGGAATCGCTGCAGAATGGCAAAGTGGAACGCTTACAGTAACGTCAAATGAAAATGGTCGTGTTCGAAGGGCAGTTAGCCGACATAAACGATATACAAGCCAGGATTGACTGGATTTTGTTGTGTGTTTGGTGGAATTAGCAAGGCATCATGCTCTGTGTGCTACTCCCTTACAACCAAACTCTTTATTTGGACCTGTACTGTCAGCAATTAGACTATCTGAAGGAAGCAATCGCCTAAAAGCGCTGAGATTTGGCCAACAAGAGAGGTGTTGGGTTTCATCAAGACAACGCCAAAGCACATACAATGATAGTGACTCGCCAGAAGTTCCGAGGGCTTGGTTGAGAAGTTCCTATGCATATATTTTATAGTCCAAACATCGCACCAATAAAGGCTTCAATTTAATTGAAAAAATAACGAATTACTTTTTACTTGACTTCTTCGATTACTATATTAGTGAAAACAACAACAAATTACAGTCGTAAGAAAACAAATTAAAAGACGAAAAATCTATTTTTTTTGCCGCCATAAACTAACCTCACAAAAATCCGTCTTAAGTCAGCGAGAGTAGCGGAAAATTAAGTTTAAATTTTCTAAAAATTATTTTACACAAAAGTAGTCCATGTTTACAACTCACAGTCACTAGTTAAGCAACTACGCCTCTTATTCATTACAACCACTATACACTACACTTGCTGCTTCACTTTGTTATTATTTTTCACTATGTAACAGTAATGTTTAAATTGTGTAAAAGTCTAGTTAACACCACAACAAACTGCATGACAATCAACAACGCCAACAACATCAATAATTTCACTATATATGTATGTATGTATATGCAATCGCCTTTTAATAACAATCGGCCAACCAGCCTACCCACCGCCCGACCATCCTCCGACCATCGCTATTCGCGGCAATAAACAACACTTTAGCGTTTAGGCAATTGCAATCTGTCCATTTAACTAACAAAACATTTTCGGTCGTCACACAGAGTAAACCACAAAATGGCAAGCCAAAAATATTATTTGTTTCCTTTGTTTTGTTTTTGTGTGTGTGTGTTTTTTTTCGTTCGGTTTTCGTGTTTTGTTTATTTGCTATTTTAGTGTAATTTAATGCACTTGTCAACTTTAGTTAATCCAATTAACAATTTTGACATGACAACAAACTCGACGTGACTCTAATGGTCAACAGTTGTACGAGCAGCGAGTGAGAACGAACGAGTACGAGTAGTCAAGAAACCACATGAGGGAACATACTCGTACATACGTGTACACACATATGTCTGCCTCAGTGCAACTAAACTAAGTTTAACTACATATTTTAACAATTAAGCAATTAGCTAGGGAAAATGTTGATATGATATAAACTGAATATTACTAGAATTCACACAAAATGCCTAAATATGCAACAGTTGCTCACAGCATAAATGAACCACCTGTGAAGAACACACAGCGTCGTCCACAGCAAAAATATCTGAGTTGAGTAGAGTTGATGGGGCTGTTGGTCAGTGACCAGCGCACCCTTTAACACTTGCCTTATTTGTGGATCTAAAAATATTCTCTTTTTTCCTCGCTGAGTTTCGGAACAAACTCCTCACTAGAATCCGGTTTCTCTACTTTAGAGGTTTTGGTACCGGCAGTTCGACACTATGTAAGATGGGTATTTTGGTCGAACACAAGTTTGGATAATGGATATTAAAGGGTTTTCCAATAAGAAGTGTTATTTTAAATAACCTGCTATTACGGTAGTTGTCACTTTTGAAGCTGTAATCTTTTGACATTTACAAGTAATAAAAATGGAACGATACATGCTTCAAAAATGCATTGAAATTGGTGCAAACATTGTGACTTGGGTCTTAAGGCTTATAAATGAACCGGAAATTGATCGAAAAAAATCATCTTCACTGATGAGGCCCATTTTAACTTCGATGGCTACGTTAATAAGCAAAACTGTCGCAACTGGGCCTCGGAAAATCCAAGAGTTATTTTTGAAAAGCCTCACCTTCCTCAATGTGTTTGGTGCGGTTTATGGTCCGGCGGGATCATTGGACCATTGAGGCTGGAGCAACAGTTACGGAATTCAATGGTATTGATCTGGACCGTGTTATCTTTCCAAGAGGGGATTGCAATTGGCCACCGAAATCTTGCGATTTAATACTTTTCGACTTTTCCCTTTGGGTCGACGTGAAGGATAAAGTCTACGCCAACAGGTAGAGCGAATGGGTTTCAAACAAATTTTACCGCCGAAAGCATTCGAAGAGCCTTCAAAAAGATGGGCAAAATGTTGAAGTTGCACAACCAGAGATATAAACCCAGGAGTTTATCCACAGATTTATTTACTTTGTAGTCGTGAATAGTCTGGAAGCAGCCGAGGTCGGACCTTTCATCCTCCTACCGGTAAATGGTCTACTGAGCTGTAGAAATATAAACACGGAGTGAAATGAAGTCAGACTGTACAGATTACCTTGTAAATGGACTCCTCAGCGAGGTGTATTGTCAGCGTACCTACGGTTATTTGTAGCTAACCAGCTTCTCGGAAAGGTCTGAAGAAAAAACGTTTAAACTGATTGCCTAAGCAGATAACATCGTTATAAATGTATGTTAGCGACGGGAAAGTTCTCTTCTACAATTCCATTGGTAACACCGATGGCGGCATGGGATAAAACAGATACGAGACTCTCTACAACAAGATCCATGCGTGGAAACCTCCTCGATGTAAAGAAGAGGATGAAAAAGTGTACGTAAGGAGATGCTAACTGCAACGCAAGCCCTATAGGTTAGCCACCTGGAGTAATCTTAGTCTTTGCTGCTTCGATGGGGTAGACTGCCGTCAGCAACATCTCATACAGAAATCCATTGCAGAGAAATACGTAGCAAAATTGATGTTAGGTGAGAGTTCTCTCTAATCCTCGAGTATTACAAAGTAAACAAGTGAATGGTGGACCAATTGATTAAGTCACATTAAAAAAAGAGTTGATGACGCAGGAACCTTACGAACACCCAGCGGAGCTTACATCATCTATACGAAGCTTTCGGATTATTGCAGGTAGAAGTCGTCATGGTAAGGAAAGTCACTCATATAGCAAGAACTTCATTGGTTACGATATCACATCTGCGAAAAGTCTCTTATCTCTTGTCGAAGGTCTTAACAGATTTAATGGAGTAAAATAAATTTAAAAAAAAATATTACAAAAAACTAAAACATCCCTAATGTACATATCCTATATGTACACTATACATTTATAAATACCCAGCAGTGAAAAATACTAGTTGTTAACTAGAATCCATTTTGATTACATTTTTATACCAACTAGTTCATCTTCCATCTATTTTCCATGTAAGTAACTGGTATTTTTAACATGGCGATGTCCTACGAACTGTCAATTGTCAGTCTATGCAACAGTTTAATACTAGATAAATACCAGTTTATATATTCCAGTTAAAATACTAGTTCGTTCATACCAGTTGAGAACTACTTCGCCTCAGAGCAGTCTGTATCCTCAAAAACTTATTTGAAAAAAAACACTCATGGTTCACTTTACTTGAAATATGAAGTTATGTATTATACTAGAGCTCAAGATTTCGGTCGAACATTTTCGAAGTGCTCAAGCATTTGAGCAAGGAGTGCTCGTATGCTCGATGCCCGGGTATCAACAGCTCTACTATGTACTTATTTGAAACTTAATTAGGACTGCTCATAATTTTTTACTATTAAATCAAATATAAAAAACCACAATAACATGTGGTTGTTGTTGTTGTTGTTGTAGCAGCAAGTCTAAAAATGAGCCCTGTTTGGTAGAATTGGTATATTTGGAACTAGTACAGATTTCGAGTCTATGGCAAACTAGTATAATTTTGTCTTTTAAATACTAGTATAATGCCGGTTTATAACGAACTAGTATGATTTCGTTTTCAAAATACTAGTATTTAACTAGAATTTTGGCATACTAATCTACCTTTTCCCCTGCAGGGTATATGTACATATGTATGGTATATCAAGACCGATAAAGCTATTTGTTTTCTGTTAATTTATTGCATGTGTGGAAATTTTAACACCATTTTCAAATTTTCATGCAACACCTATAATTCTTCATTTTTTTATACACATATGTATGTATGTATGCACATATGAATTCAGAATATAGCCAACAGCACGTCACGTTATTCACTAATTTCTGCTTGGAACTGCGGTGAAAAACCATATGAATTATTTTACTTGAATAATAACAACAACGAAATTCAGCCGCAAAGTGATATTTTTTTAGCGGTTTATTGTGATAATTTTTAAATTTTTTTAAATTAAAAGTTGATTTAAACTTTTTCATTTTTTCTATTTTATGTTTTTTCAAATTTTTTATCTTTTAATACATAATATTATTTCGTTCTCTTTTTCAACATATAGTTTATTTAATTTTTTATTTCTTTATTTATTGAATTTTTTATTTTTTTATTGAATTTTTTATTTTATTATTATTTTTAAATTTTTTTTAATTTTTTTTAATTTTTTATATCTTTTACGGTTTTATTTAATTTTTTTTTACTGCATTATTTAATTTAATTTCTTTTATTTTGCTTTTATATACATATGTACGTATGTACATTTTTTCTTTATTTGCGGTTACCTTTTTCATCGTGGCGACTGATTGATTTTTTCTCAATTTTTTTTTTGCTGCGTGAATTTTTCTTAATAAAATAAAATGCGTTTGGCCGAAAAGGAGTTGGAAAAAATGATATTGCACGAAAACTGTCAATTGCCAGCGATTAGTTAAACAAAAATGGTAAAATGCCATTTTTGTTCAGCAAAATTTTTTGCTTTTAAGTTTTTATTTCTTTTATGTGAATTTATTTTCATCTTATTTTGATATATTTTATTTTCTTTTCTTTTCTTTTTTTATTTTATTTATTTTTTCTTCTGATTTATTGCATTTTTCACAGTATATCGAAATTGCATTTATTTATTTATGCAACACACTTAACTTAAAATGCGTGTTTGTTTCATGCTGTGAGAAAATGCCACTGTGCGCTTTTTGCCAATTTAATTTGTTAATTAATTTTTTCTTTTGAAAAATAGTTTATTTTATTTGAGTATTTCTTTTTTTTTTTTTTGCTTTGCAGACGTGATAAAATCTTGATTTGTGGTTGGCACATGGCGAGAGCTCGTGGAAAATATATAAATAATTTGATTAAGAAAATATATAGTATAAATTGAAAAATGTGGTAATTTTTCAAATATTTATACGTAAAAAAAAAAAATTATTAAAAATGAAAATGAAAAAAATAAAAAAAATATAATATAATAGTATAAAATTATATTATACAATTGTAAATTTTATATAAAAATCTTTACATTTAGTTTACTACACTATCCTTAATATAAACCCTACAACTTCCTCAATCCAATTCCAAAAACCTTCCTCTGTATGAAATCCTCTCTCATATATCCCACATTTCCACTCACCTGTTTGAGCGTTAAGCGCGCTGTATACCGCAAATCGCTACCCTCACGCTTGAACATCGAATGTGGTTTATCCCTGATGATGAATACAATATCCGCTGGTATCTTGCCGGGCGCTTGATCGCCTTCCTTTTGAAATGTCACCTTCGTACCGGATTTCCAGCCCGGCTTAATCGATATGCTCACATATTTATCCTCTTTTCTTGACGATCCATCCGCTTGTACGACCCTTCGTGATATTTTCATCTTTTTCACACAACCACTATAGATTTCCTCTAATGTTACGTAGAGATCATGTTCGACGGGTGGATCTTGTTGTTTCTCTTTTTTGAATGGTGTATGCACATTGAACGAATGTGACCTAAAGGAAGGTCTACGATTTATTTTTTAGGCATCCATTACAAGCGGAAGTCAAATTATTATTTGGAGAGATTGACTTTGACGATTGAAAAGAGAGGTTTGAGTGAGTGCTCTCAGAAGGGGGGAGATAGTGGTTTAAAGGGTTTTACTGAGAAGGTAACTTTCTGAGCTCTCTGCAACAAAATAAAGTCTCTTGCAAATTGTTTCACATTTTTACTATCTCTCCTGGTTTTAACAGTTGTTAAGATCGAAATATATATATCTTGGGATCTACATATAGGATAGGTTATACTATGCGAGCCCTCTCGTAACAAAAAAGGTGTCAAGACCAGGGCCGAAGAGGAAAAAAGTTAAAAGAGCAAAAGAAGTTTGGTTGGGTTCAGGATTTTTTTCTTCCGAGCTCGAATTTGTTCGAAACCATCGAAATTATTCATGACTTAGACCATCAAATAGATCATCTAAGCTTCTAAAAAACCTTTCTTTCTAAATTAATTTTCAAAAATATGGTCTCGAGGACAGAAGGTTTGAATTAGTCTTCAATAAAAAGAAATTTGAGCAAATGGGATACTAAAGACTCCAGTGGGCTTTCTACTGAGGGTTCCTCTGACCGAGTTCAACTCATAGGTGAAGTGGACTATTATGGGAATATCCAGAGGATTGCTTAAAAACTTTTGAAATGAGAGTTCCTACAGATCGGGCCGACCAGACTTATTCTAGGGTTAAAGGGCGCCTTTTGTTAACACTTTTCTTCCATTCTTTAAATCGGTAATACAGGGAGATTCGACAATCATATCAAAGAAACATTGTAACACTAATTTTATCCAAGAACTCAAATGTGGACCCCTTAGAAGTAGATCGAACAAAGCCTAAGGATGAATGAAAAAAAATGAAGAACAGATGAATGATCCATGAAGTCTTAAGACTTCTAACTAGTTTCAAAAAGAAATCGAGACTAAAAAGTAATGCCAGGGTTCGAAACCTGTTCCGACCAACATCCAGAAATTATAGAAAATTAATTATTCTATTTGCGATCGCTCCTCGTCGAGGAATATCAATCCCTCCGAGTGTGTTTATGACATGAAATAAAAGCTCCTCAGGTGGCTTAGGATAAACTGTAAGTCTTTCTAGAGTTGGAAGATTCTTAAAGCTCCAAAAGCTCTTGAAACCATACCCATTTATTATTTTTCGTTGGTCACTGGTTGTATGGTCTCAAATTTCCTTTCCTCCCCAAAACACTTCTTTTGCCAAAGTCAATCTCTTTGTATTCAAAAATTTTCGTTATTCGCCACAACAACTAAAGCAGCTCAGCCAACTTACCTAAATCCACTGCCGAGTCCATGCCGTGAACCCAAACCACCAAATGGCGATGAGAAGAAATCATGTTCGGTATCTAAATCGAACACATTCTTATCGAATAGATTATCGCCCATATCGAAGAAGGACGCAAAGGGATTGCTCGAACCGAAGAATTGTGCGAAGGTTGCCCGTGGATCACCATGGAACTGATATGTGAAAGTATTATTGCCGGTGGAGCCATTGCGAGTGCCTGTGGAAAAATTAAATGAAATAATTTCGAGCAGAAAATAATTTTTAAAAACTCATAATATCATAATTCCAAGTTTTTCAAAATTTTTCAAAATTTTTATTAATTTTTTTTATTTTTTTGTTTTTTTTTTAATATTAATTATAATAAGCTAGTATAATCACTGTACCTCCACTCTTTAGACCCTCTTCGCCATATTTGTCGTACACCTCACGTTTACTTTTATCGGAGAGTACTTCGTAGGCCTCGGCAACCTCTTTGAATTTCTCCTCCGCATTAGCGGCTTTATTCTTATCCGGATGATAACGTAATGCTAGTTTTCTGTAAGCTTTCTTAATTTCCTCTTCGGTGGCAGTTTTCGGCAGGCCCAGTATTTTATAATAATCTTTGCCCATTTTGTTCTTCCTATTCTGTTTCTATTTTGTGTTTGTTGTTATTTATTGTGGTGAAATTATGGTGATGATATTGCTGCGTGGTGAGTATCTTCTTTATTTGTACGGGTTAATTTTGTTTTTGTTTTGCAGGTTATCTTTGGGGGAGTTGGTTTGGATTTTGTTGAAATTGAATGAAGGTCGTGCCAATTTGGAGAAACTTTTTGGCAATTTATGCACTTAAATCTGTGTGGAAGTTTAAAAAAATATATAAAATATTAAAAAATTATATTAAAAAAATAAAAAAAAATCTCACCACCCACAATGCTTAATCAAAACTCAGCTGCTGTTTTTGAACTTGTCCGCAAGCGTGTTCACAATTATTATTGCTATTGACTTTTCCATAGATTTCCTCAACGCACCGCATGCGACACGTACATATTTCGACTCTCCGCTGGTTGTGAATCCGTGGAAAATTAACTGTTTATAGCTGCGACGCTCGATTGCGGTAGACTGCAAAATTTCCAAAAAAACAGAAATTAACAAAATATTAATCTTGTTTTTACGCTTAGCAAGTGAGATTTAAATTTTTTAACTATACAGCGCAAATGTCATAGAAAATTGCAAAAACAAAATGTTTAAAATCCAAAAAAAAAAAATATTTATATTTCAAATAGTCGAAAATAATATATGTAAATAAAACAAATTTTGAAAATTCGTATATTTTTTGTAATTTTTTTTTTACTTCGAAAAAAAGTTGCAGCACTCTTGACAATAAAACAAATCGCAGACAGCAAATGCGTAGGTGACGGTGATTTGTGTGCAGGGTTGCTTAAAAACGTATAAAAATAATTAGTTTTTTTTTAATATTTCGAAAAAATAAACTTGAGTACTTGAACCCCATCAAACCCATCCTCTGACCTCAGCAGTGACACCTTAGCCAATTTAATCTCGGTAGCAGAGATTTTGGAACACCAAAGATTGTGCTCTTGGGAGAAACTCCAACTTCAGGTCGGAACGATCAGAAATGGTACACAATTATGTATAATAGTTTGGAAGAACGATCATATCTCGTCTATTCAGTGAATACTACCTGAGAGAATTAATAAATAAGGAGATCCGCATTCCATTTTTTGGTATCAGAGAGCATAGAAGTTCGCGCAAAAAGGGTCACGACTTCCGCTCTTAGACCAACCATCCTCTGGGCAGCCAACAAACATTTGTTTGGAGACGAAGTAAAGTGAATAGGCGAATCACCCTGTGTAGAGCTCGCAACCCACCTCATCAACAATATGCTCCAATGAAAAATCATACCAAACCCCGGATGAGAGACCGCCCTTTTAATCACGTCTTCCGCAAACATTTCAAAGGTCACGATTTGGAGGCACACATCTGGGATGTCCGGTTCCTTTATTGGGTGCCGTTACCCAGCTGACTGATTGACCTCGTAAAACTAAAGTCTGAGAACAAGATCGGAAAAAGCTGAGTCCATTACAAATCAACTACTAAGGTTGTTGGATATGTGGTGGGGGGTGGCCATTGTCGTATCCTGGCATTTATGCAGGTGTATGAATGGCCAACAACAAGAGAAAGTTCTTCAACATATCGCTGATTTGCGCCCATGTAATTAAAAACAGGACGAGCAAAGAGTTTAAACTCACAGATTCACGACGAAATATCCCCAAACGGGCGGAGACTGATCGACTTATGAAATATGCTTGTCTGTAGCACCAGATTCCAGCACGGCTGTCTCCAGATCGAAAATCGCCTAACCAAATCGATCATTTGGTAATAGATTTAAAATATGTCTCCAGTGTTATAGATGTGCGAACGTTCCGAGGACCTAATATCGACTAAGATACGCAACCGCCTTAGTGCCGCTAAGAACTTCTGTTAGCAAACTCAAAAAGGTTCGACGTCAAAAAGCTGCATTTCGTCGTCGAAAACATGCAATTGGAACAGGCATCCAAGCAGTTTTCTACTACACTCCTACTCTCTGATACACATATAAAGAAATTATGAAACGACATTTCAACCACCCTACGTATGGCAGGAGAAATTATTTGAATCATGCCGCCGTGAAGAGAAAAGATTGCAAAGAACCACGATACGTCCTTTGTGAAATAGATGCAGAGGCAGGAGTGTGAGAAGTTGGTCGACAGGGGTACAGCTCGAAAATTCTTACGGAAAGAAGAAACCAAGGAAGTACTATGGTAAGTGAGATCCAGAACCCACTGAGTTTATTGAGATGATGAAAGATCAAGGCAAGAGGTCCTTGCGATATTCATGGATCGAAGAAGAGAATGGCGTACACCTCCACACCGTTGGAGAGATCGAGTGGATTAGGACCTGGTTCAATTTGGTATTTCCAATTGGCGCCAAATAGCGGTAAGGATAAAATATTGTTAATTAGGCTATAATCGCGTAAGCGGTGCCTGCGCAAACTAAGAAGAAGTAAAAGAATAAGAGATTTTAAAAATGTGCTGCTAAGTACATTAAGGTAAATGAAGACAAAGTTAAGAATTAAACTTCAACTTGCCAAAAAAAATATTTAAAATCACTGACTTATCAATTGAGGTTATTCTTTCATGAAAAATTTTGCCAATGAGGATATTTTTTACTCATGAAAAATATTTTTTTATTTCTTTTTAATTTTTTCCAACTTTTTCTAATTTTTTTTGATATTTTTTTTAATTTAAAAAAAAAAAAATTTTACCCTTTTTAAATTTTTTCAATATTTTGAAAATTTTTTTTTAATGTTCTCTTATATTTATTTTTTTTATTTTTAATTTTATTTAATTTTTTTTTTAATTTATTTTTAATTTTTTTACATTTTTTCCCAAAAACAAAGTCATATGATCATAAATTTCGACGCAAAATCGACAAAAATCATACCATTCATACATACATAGATACCAAGCTACGCACGTGCGTGCAAATAAACCTACACACAAACAAATAAAAAATATAAATAAATATGCATATATATTTATGTAACTACATACTAGTCATATTCAAAATAAAAGTCAAAAACCCAAAAACAACAATAACGATATCTTCACTATTAATACTGTATGTATGTATGTGCATATGTTCATATGTACATACATTATATTATCATCATCATCTTCGCCAATGGTCACATCATAATCATGCTCATGATCAATCCACTCAAACCCACGCATTCGACAAATTTAGCTCAAGCAAAATAAGACAGGCGTAGCAAACGACCAAGCAACGAAGCAACCAACAAACAAACAAACAAACTAACTAACTGCTATCATAATCGCCTCATTGGCCGATGACGTTCACCAAAATATCGCTAGCGAGTGTTGGCGAGTGGCTAATGTTGAAGAATGAAATTGTAAAAGAAATTTTTAAAAACAAAAAGTCTGCGCATATTTAGATGTGATTTAGATACATATTTAATGATATACAGACTTACAAATATATATGTATGTATATATTATATATGTATATATGTACATGTGTATGTGTACGTGGGCAAAAGTATGAAATTTTGCTTACGTATGATGTTTATTTTTAATCTTTTAATTTTCACACTCTGTTGTATTGAAAACAGAAAAAAAACGGATTTGGCCTATTACTTAATTCATTTTAAATGAAATTGCGTTTTCAAAATAATTTGAGCAAAATTTTTAAATGTACATTTTAAATAGATTTTTCTAGTTAAATTTTTTTCTTTTTCCTAGTTTTTATTTTAAGGAAGAAAATTTGGCAAAATTGCTATAAAAATTAATATTTATTGTTATTATTATATGAGCAAAAAACGAGATCTCTCTCGATGCGAAGAGTTATGACAAGCGGGTGCAGTGATTTCGGAAACCGCTGTCACTCCCACAAGTTCTGTGATTAGATCAAATCTTTAAAAGAGTTGCCGGATAGAAATCAATTTCTCGGTGGTGCACATTAAAAGAATATATTTGTTTATTCAGGTAGAGGTGTCTACATTTATTTGTAGAAATGGTTAGTTGGTAGGTTAAAGGCCTGGTCGCAAGTGAGCGCATATCTATGCCTCATTGAGCTCCTCCGTAGAATCCAAATATACCTTTGCGAACATTTCGATCGAGTTTATTATGGTTTAATTTCTTCCAACCATGTGCTCCCCGCACCGTAAGGTTGGAACTGGGAGCACCATAAAAGTTGTGACGTCTCTTTCGACTGAAGGCCGGACACTCGCAAAGGGAATACTCCAGCGTTTCTTTATCTTCTGTGGATGCCTGCGCTTATCCGATTTCACTTTATCTAGCTTGTGATAATTTAGGGGTACCCCACAAGAATACCAAGTACTTTTTTTCTTTCACCCCGTGCCATCTCATCCGCTTTTTCATTACCTTCTACAGCCCAGTGACCCGCGGTCCAAGTAATATTCACTGTTTCTTCCTACTATAGTCTGTTAATTGCCACTTTACATGTATGACGAATTTGGACTTTGTATCGACGAAATTAACTCCCGCTTGAACCAAAAACCTGATAGAACTTTTTAGAAATATGTAGAAGCTTAAGTTGAGCCTTCAGCTTAAAAACATTACTGTTTTCGTACCAAATTGGTAGACGTTTTATACCTCTTTCATTGCTGATTGAAGATCCATTAGCTGAGGAGTTTACTCATCAAGTATGATCAACCTCTATCAAACAAATGACACATTTATTCTAATTAACCAGATCTAAGTTGAAGGCATGGAGGCATGGGATGCCAACAGGCAATGCCCCGTAGTATGTACTTGATGAGATCCATCTCATATGTTTTGCACACAATCTTCGCTATTCTGCTGCCATTGTTCCCAAAGCCTACTGGCCCAACGTGTCACTTCCCTAAAAAGTCCACAGTCCACAGTCCCTAGTAAGTCCACAATTACATCATGTTCTGAACCGACTACATCTTAAGTCAATTCATCGGTCGAAAGGTCTTTCCTTCGCCAAACTCTTTACATAGCGCAGCCACTACCGAACTCAAGCTTTATGAAAGTAAGACCTGAATGACCGCAAGGCTATCTACATAAGTATTGTATGAATTTTCCCTTTGTGCAGGAGAGTTCCCTGTAATAGCTCGGTTTCATAGCAAATACAATAGTTTGGGTTGGAAAATACGGCAATGGTTTGGGTGACCGAATGATTTTGTTAGATCCACCTGTAGAGATATACAAAAGTTTTCCTGCACACCTGAAGCCTTTGCTCCATCCGTCTACCTCTATTGTAGCTTCCCAAAAAGCTTTGTGAAAGTCAGGACCTGAACAATGTAGTCTAGGATTATTTTTAAGAATAACCTTATATTACTGTACCCATACGTCCTCATCAACAGCTGACTTGAGGAGTGTCTTCTTTTAGTATATTCAAAATTACATAAGCCGTTGTTGATGTTATTATTACAAGAGTTCCGGAGCTTTATACTAGAACACTCCGGCTCGGCTCACTTAGAACTATAAGTAGCTTCCATACCAAATCGGATGATGCATCTTTTGTTAAAGTTGGTCTAAACCGGATGGACGTTCATTTAGAATTAATGAATAGGGTATATTCAAGACTTCTCATACAAAATCAAGCTATAAGTTGGTGGAAGATTCTTGCCGAAGCAAAGTTCCGAACTCTTTGTGATTAGCAAGAGCAGGTCAGTTGGAGTTTTAAACTCACTCCTTGCTTAAGAAGGTCGATAGAAAGAAGATATGGATATCGACACCGTCTTAGGTTTAACAGTAAGAGGTTCTTATATCGTAATAGAGAGATTCGTACCCACAGATGTCAACTTGAAAAAATTACTTTCTTTTGTTTATTATTTTAAGCTTCAATTTAAATGCTTTCCAAGACCACAAAGTCAAACTAAATGAAAAGAATAATTAAATAAATTGAAAGGTGGTTTATATTTTTGATTAAATGATGTATTTCAACTGCATGCATGATGATCCCTCTAATTAAACCACAACAAGCAGATTTTCAAAAATTCTGCAAAAGAAACAACAAATATTTATTTTATTTTTTGACACGATAATCCAATTATAAATGCAAGCATATGTACATACCCATGTTCATATATGTAAATTCTCATACATGTGTTTGTTTTTTCTATTTTTTCGGCAAAAGAAAAATGGCACAATATTAAAAGGATGAAAGGCTTAATTGGGTCAACAAGTTGTGGCACTGTGACCGCTTTCTGAACGCCCAAAAAAAGCCGAAAACAAGAAACCTCAAAGCAACTGAAAGTCAAAAACCACGAAAAAATAAATAAATAAATGAAAAAATTTCGCTAAAAGAAGTAGAAATAGAAATAATTGTATGTCGACAATTGTGTGGCTATTTTGGCGAAAAAAAAACTCATACACACATGTATGTATGTACATATGTACACAAAAACTATGTTAATAAATACATATGTTCACAAATACATAGGTATGTACAAATATATTTGTATATGCAAATATTTTAGTGGGCGGACATCTGCTAAATGACTGTTTAGCCGAAATTTATGAATGTATGTTTATTCATATCAATGTATGTATGTAGGTACATATATATATACATTAAATTTGGCAGATATGTGGAACATTGACTACTTATTGCTATGCTTTCTTTCCTTCTGCAACGCAACAATTGAGATTCTGTTTTATTGCGAATGAACGGACAATTAAAATTTGTAATTTTAACTTCAACACAAAATAAATTTTATTTTAACACTTTTTCGTTTTTTTTTCATAAAAAAAGTAATAAAAAATTATTACTAATAATTTTTTTTAATAAATAATAATAATAAATGATAAACAACAAATAATAAATAATAAATAATAAATAATAAATAATAAATAATAAATAATAAATAATAAATAATAAATAATAAATAATAAATAATAAATAATAAATAATAAATAATAAATAATAAATAATAAATAATAAATAATAAATAATAAATAATAAATAATAAATAATAAATAATAAATAATAAATAATAAATAATAAATAATAAATAATAAATAATAAATAATAAATAATAAATAATAAATAATAAATAATAAATAATAAATAATAAATAATAAATAATAAATAATAAATAATAAATAATATATAATAAATAATAAATAATAAATAATAAATAATAAATAATAAATAATAAATAATAAATAATAAATAATAAATAATAAATAATAAATAATAAATAATAAATAATAAATAATAAATAATAAATAATAAATAATAAATAATAAATAATAAATAATAAATAATAAATAATAAATAATAAATAATAAATAATAAATAATAAATAATAAATAATAAATAATAAATAATAAATAATAAATAATAAATAATAAATAATAAATAATAAATAATAAATAATAAATAATAAATAATAAATAATAAATAATAAATAATAAATAATAAATAATAAATAATAAATAATAAATAATAAATAATAAATAATAAATAATAAATAATAAATAATAAATAATAAATAACAAATAATAAATAATAAATAATAAATAATAAATAATAAATAATAAATAATAAATAATAAATAATAAATAATAAATAATAAATAAGAAATAATAAATAATAAATAATAAATAATAAATAATAAATATTAATAATCAATATCAATAATAATTAATAAAAAGTAAATAAATAATAAATAATAATAAGAAATACATATATAATAAAAAATAATTATAAGTAAGTAATAAAATAATAGATAAAGATAAATAAGTAATAATTAATTAATAATAAATAACAAATAACGAAGACTTCAGTCATTTTATTTTTTATCATAATTTTCAATGCGAACCACTATTATTGATCTCCACTACTCATCCCACCTTTAGCTTCACTTTTTTCTGCAGCAAGTTTAGTAAATTATTTAGTTGTTATTTTTATTTTTGTATTTTTTTAATTAGTTTCTATTTTTTATTTTTCAACTATTTATTTGTTTTTTAAACTCTAATTTACTTTTTAGATAATATTTTATATTTTATTATTTTCTTGTAAAAACGAACACTTTATCGTTATAAATCATATATAATACATATGTACATACTTGTATACACACACATATATATATATATATACAATTGTCGTGTGTCTTGTTGTCAATTTGTCATTATTAGCATTTCTGGGATGTGTTCCTATCTTGATTGATCGTTTTTACGTGCGAGAATCGCTTACAAGCGTAAGTAAACTTGTACAAATAAACATACATCAATATGTACATAAATATGTATTTATGAATGTGTAGACTGTTTTCTTACAACAGGATCAATCATTACGGTATTTATTCAATGTATGAGAAGATGTTTTGCATGAGAATATTATTTTTTTATTTAATTTTACAGTAGTTCCAGAAAGTGGGTAAACTTGTTGAAGGCGTTGTAAGAAGACAAATTACACTTGATGTAGAAATTTATTACAGTTTAAAGTAGTATAAGAGGTATAAGAGAAAATTCGTAGTGAACACAGCTGAACTATTTTCGACTAAAAAAATATATAAATAAATATTAAAATATAATATGCGGATACTAGAATCCGTCAGAAAAAATGCCGCAAATAACAATTTTTATCGGACATTCGGAAATTGTTAAATTTTGTACTGGGTTTTCATATGAATTCGTAAGCTTGAGAACCCCTAACAATTTTTGTGTTAATTTTTGGAATTTAAATAAGAAAAATTCCGAAGCAATTTACTTGTTTTATCACAATAAGAACAATTAGAGTTAATATAAGTATTACTTATAGTGGTGCAGCATTGCGTATACGTAACATACTTAGTGAGGAGCAATTTTTATTATAAATAAATTTTTTTTTGTTAATTAATATCTTTTCATGTTTATATAAACATATCGAGGCATTCCACAGGATAGTGTCCACTCTTTTCTGCTCTGAGTTTCAATTGACAACGGCTACTGAAGAAGCTTGAAAATGGTGGCTGTATGGTGGTCGCTTACGGAAATGATGTGGCATTCGTTGCGAAGCTTAAATTCTGTAAATACCCTCTACAACTTTATGCATAGCCATTTTTGGCGGTCAGAACTAATATATCAGAAAACAGAAACTATAGTATACCAGAAAGGGTTCTTCACTGGATAGGATACGCCCACTTTGGCTTGAATAAGTTAAAATATTTAGAAACATTTCTAAACAGGAAACTTTTATGGAAGACATAAATAAATCGTATCGCTATCGACAAGCGATGAGAAACCTGTCTGGAGAAGTAATACACTCACTCTAAGTAACTATAGTCAAGGCTATCTAACTTTACGGAGTTCTCGTGTGATGGAAGATAGTATAAAGATCTACATCAGCTGACTGACCCACAGCAGGTGACTTGGAATTACACCTGGGTGTATTACGAGTCACTCCAACCAAGGAGTTGCGTTGCACGAGGAGTTACTTAGAGCAATTTTATTGCCTGAGAACATTGAACGGCTAGATTTAAGGGGTATAGTTTTTGGTCCGTTCCAGCATGGCATACCCCGCTGTTTTTGAAGGACTCGACTTTATCACCAGCCTCTCTCTTTGTTGGTATCATATGATTTATATTCATTTTCCACGGGTGCACTGTTGTGGAAGAGCCAATGGAGAGATGGACTCACACAATCCCCAGTTGGACGGGTCGTACAAACTCACGCCAGGTGGCTTCTTCACCATCATAATACCTGCAAAGGAAAACTGGGGGAGGAGAGCCACTGAGGAAATGAAGAAATAAACTTATTCGCTAAGAGGCTCGATGTTATCCGCCGAGATATAGATCACGGTATCTCCAAACTATCGTCAGGTGGCTCCTTCTTCACTGTTATTTCAACACGAGGGGTCACAAATTATGTGAAGAAACAGAGCTACTGAAGAGGAAAAATACCTTGCTACTATTAGGAGGGCTGCGGATATACTATCTTGCAAGATGACTTCTCTGAGACAGACCAGCATTTTTTCAGTTAGTCCAGCTGAGTTCACTCATCTTGGACTCCAAAATTATAAATGACTGCTTTTGCTGTGTGTGTGTGCTGGATCACAGTAATCTGTCAGAACAGGCAGACCTTTAGTCAGCTTAATGAATACTGGTTAACATATCCAAGTAGCCAAAGATGCTTCGCATCCATTCCATTTGCAAGATAACAGCTTTCACATACGTTGAAATTTCAGACTGAGATTAGTCCGATTTACTTTCCCGCAATGAGGATGTCTGTAAGAACGAGGTTATACACCCACAGCTTATTCCAAGCCACCTCCGAACGGCCGATAGATTTTTATGAAGAGCTCTTATTTCATGTCAGAAATGCACTCAGAGGGAATGACTCTCTCTGCCGAGAAGCGACCAAATTTTTAATAATTATGGATATTGGTCAAACCAGGGGTCGAAACCAGGTATTCCGGATGTCGGTGCACAATACTAACTACTCGGCTATTGCAACCGACTTTACTGTAGTTGATAATGCCCATTCTCAGAGACGGGGCACAGTGTGCATCGCAGACACTATTGCTGTTTTGGAGTAGAGTATCGCAGAAGACAAGAATGAGTCCATGTGCCATCGCATGCTAGAATCGTAGCTGTGCTCATCCTACTCATAGGAGATTCTGTGGAGAGATCTTGGTTTGCGGTCTTACAAAATCCGACACGTGGAAGAATTGAAGCCGAACGACTACACCTTCGTTGAATGGGTTCAAAGCAAGATGGCCGCCGATACCGATTTTCACAAGAAAACTTTTTTTCAGTGATGAGACTCACTTTTATTTGAATGCGTACGTCAGCAAACAAAATTGTCACATTTGGAGCGATGATAATCCATAAGCCATTGCCGAGTGGCCGTAACAAACTCAAAAAGTCCTTGTTTAGCGTGCTCTATGGGCTGAGGGAAACTTTGATATTGATTTGGATACCATTTGGTTCCAACCAGATAGCGCTATATGCCATACAACCAACGAAACAATCGGTTTATCGAAGGAAACTTTTGGTGAGCACATTATCTTGCGTCGTGGGCCTGTGGCGGACGGTTTATCACGGCTGAACTTTCTTTGTAGTTTATTTAGTATTGCTTTATACACACAACAGCTCATACATTTATGCTGTACCACTTTAAGTATAACAAATAAATACATATATATATATAAATATTATATGTTTGCCACTTAAACCCACGAACTTGTCAAAATGTGCAAATAAATTTTCGAATTTTTCAAAATTTCACGCTAATAACTTAATCCATAATATTGCGACATATACTTATGTAGAATTGTCGCAGAAGATATTTTTCAAAAATCTTAAACATACATACATACATAAGACAATGAAATATGAAAACACGAAAATTTCAAACGAAAGAACAAATTGTACGACAGAAAAATATATATGTAAAAATAAATTGAAAAATTATGAAAAGAAATTAAAAATGAAAACATTTGGAAAATTATATAAATAAATAATTTAAAAAAATATTAAATTAAATATATACATACGCAATCCATAAATAAAAATATAATAATATATTTTTTCTGCAAATCGAGTAGACTTGAGTTTTAGCCACAAGTGTGAATATGTATGCAATATGTACATACGTACAAATATTTATTTTCAAAATAATTTCCATTTTCCATTTCGGTTTTCGACGGCGGCTGTTGTGGTTAATTTCAAATAATTATCACAATTTTCTCATGCCACCCACTCAAAGCAAGCACTGGGTGGCACAAGAAAGCGACTGTGAAGGAGGCGAGAATATTAGAGCGAGTGGCGTTCGCTTGGCTGGCAATGGCTTAACGGTTCGTAACGGTACAAGGTCATGCGCAAAAACATATGGAAAATTTGACAATGTAAATAGAAAAATGCAAATACTTTTGCAAAAAAAAAAAATTGATAAGTCTGCATATATCAAAAGTTTAACACTTTTCTTCTGAGATTTCTCATAACATAGCGTTTTCCAAATTTTCGGCTACTTTTAATTGAAATCAATAAAAATATGAAACAAAGCGGCAGACACAATTTTTTTTTTATTTTTTTTTTTTTTTGTAAATATGTATAACGCAATACAGTATATGCATATATACACTATATATAGGTCTTCCACAAACAAACAAAAATGAAATAAATTGAAAATAAAATGAAATAATCTGAAAATGAAAATTTCTTATAAAACAGCCGAAAATTTGTGAAAAACATTTAATCAGTTCATTTGGTGAAAAGAAACTTGAAATATTAATATTTATTTATTTCAGCCAAGAGACATCTACACACCCACACTAAACGCCACTATTTTTCAGTAAAATTTTCAAATTTATCTCAAAATTTTTAATATTTTTTTGCCAGCGCTCACAATGCACACATTCGCTGGTTCTTTCAAAGTTCAATTTAATTTGAAAACTTAAATTACGTAAGAATGGATAATAATAATAATTTAGAAAATTTTCAAATTTTTTTATAAATATGCTTGCAAAACTCATACATAAATACATACGTGTATATAATATGAATAGTACTTTGGAAAGCGAAATAGAAAATAAATCTCATATTTTTCGATAAAATCGGCGTAAATTTTGTTTTCGAAAAAGTGACTGAAAAATGTATGTATAACATACATAACATACATATGTATATGTATATGAATAAAAAACAATATTTTTATGAGACCCAAAAGGTTGGAAAAAGTGATGTATGAAGAAAGCTAAAACTCTGTGTTGAGTTCTTGAAGAAAAAAGAGCCTCCAGAATAGTCTACAGTGCGAAACATGACCAAGTTTGAGGATGAAATTGGAATCCATTTTCAGAAAAGAAGAAGAAAAATACATAAAATTAGACCAACTTGCGGTTATGTGGTAGTTAAGTTAGGTTAGATTGATCTGATCGCAAGGATGGTACCACATCCATAGTGGCACCAAATAAACTATGAACAATGATGTGCTCCTGTTGCTGTTTGTGTTTGGAAATCGGCTATTGGAAAGAGATGAGGTCTAAAACTGTTTATTTTGGCACCCATGCTATTGTACGGTGCCAATACTAGCACTCGAGAAAACACGCTCAGGAGCAAACTAACCTCGTTGCAAAATCTCTACCATCAACTCTTTCAAAAGCCATAGAAACTCTCCTCAATTTTCTTACCATAGATCCGTACAGCAAACTTCAAACGAACTCCAATGCAATGCCACTACCTCCATCTCTCCACCAATTCCAGAGTACGAACCACTTTGAACAGTTTAACTACAAAACACTCCACATATTGTAAAATACGCATATACCTCTGTGCAAGTCAAAACACTACCTAAAACTGGCCTACACTGGAAAGGTCAACATTAAATGGCTTAAAGAAGGAACAACGATACATCTACATAGGTCGGTTCTCCATTAGTGTAAAAATTGGTATATTGTGAGTATTAGAGCACTTTTTAAAGGGCATTCACGATAAGAGAATGAGATAATACTCCAATGACTTTTGTCGAAGTGTTGTAGTGACGTGGAAGAGCAAGACTTTTTGGAACTTTATCTCTGCCACTGTTCAGCCAAAAGCTCTGCACGACATAAGCTCCTCGGAAAAAATTTCTTTGGCTTCCCCCCTGAGGTAGCTCCAGCTGGCGCAGGTAATATCGTAAGAGGGAATGATTCGCACATTTAGGTAGGTGTCAGGAACCCCACAGCGGTGTCACAGTGAGCTTACAGGCCTAATTGTGCTGGCCGCATAATCAGTATCGGCACTAACTCATCTGTCAATATACATATCTTCATTTTCAACGCAATCTAATTCAAATAAAAGCGACGCCAAGATGAGGTGGTTTAGAATACACTGTAGCTTCTTCTACACGCCTCAAATTGGTGGTGCCGGTTATAGCGCTAATAATACACTTTATATATATTATATTGTATTAGAAATATATATATTTACATATAATAGGTGTAGTAAAAAGAAATCCATCATTTTTGCATGAAATTTAATGCTTTAATTTTTACTTTTCGGTTCCAGCATTATTCAAATATTGTATTTCCAAACGGTTTTTTTGTGCAATCTTTAGCTCTTTGGCAATCGAAACAGTGCTTCCATAAAGGTCGGACTCGACAATGTCCATGATTTTATCGACATATTCGACAATTGACTTTCAACTCGGTGGTCCGTGAAACCGAAATTGCGCATGATTGACTCTAACTATATCAGGACCATAAACACTATTCACATTTTCGTCCTTATCGAAGAAAAACTGTAAAATATAGCTTATTTTCTCCTCCCTGGTGTCTATCTTTGACGCACGCTCAAACCAAACTGAATCAACCAATCAAAAAACTGACAGAGAAGCTTTTTTCCCAATAGGAACTGCTTGCATAGCAAAGCATTATGCTCCTTAACTCGTAGCATAGATGCTTCTCTGTGCAAGTGATGTTCCGGCGACATCAGGAGGTTTCCTTTCGCGGTCCTGAGGGCGGTATTTTGACAAGCCTGTAGCTTCTTCATTGGCGTCTCGTTCATCCCCTGCGCCCAGATCGGTGCAGCATAGTACACGACCGGCTGGCCGGTGCTGCCGTAGGAAGCAACCCAACTAGGCACCTTATTGAAGCTTAACCTCCACTTAGGCACATCAGAAAGGGAGTACTTGATATGAAGAGCACCATCCAGCAACACGTGCAACAACCGCTGGACAGGACGACGTACAGACAAGCACTGATCGCCATTCACCAAGAGTCAGTCAACACCTTCAAAGCCTCCCTTCCCGTGAATGGCGTGCTCGGAGTAAAACCATCACCTATTGCAGACAACGAGCTCAAGCTGCCTCGAGAGATCCGCTTGACTCTGGCACAACTTAGGTCTGGATATTGTAGCAGCTATCCTACTTATCCAGACTCGGCCCCAGCATACCCAACGTATGCCCTGCATGTGGAGAGTCTCCGCACGACACTTACCACCCCTTCACATGCCCCCTTAATCCAACCCATCTAACCCACCTCTGCCTTTGGTCCAATCTCATCGAAACAGCACATGTCCTGGATCCCTTTAGATGACCTCGGCGACATAGATTGATTAAGGCTGTCCTAAGTGGGGTTAGTGAACGGCTACTACAACAACAACATCTAGTTATAAGAAGTAAACAGTGAAAAAACTAATGAAAACATTTTTATTAAAAACCCAGCTGTGTTTGAGAAAAAATTATAAAAAACAATCCAACTAATTAGCATAGTGCATTTATAACAGATTTACAAGATCAAGTGCAAAGACGTGTTTTTCTCTTTTTTTTTTTTTTTTTTTTTTGAAGAGAGTATTCATAAAACTGAGATCACTGTTAACTTCCTTTCTTCCATACATAAAGGTCAAACAAAAAGGAAAAAAAAACTTTGACGCATTTCGCTTTAAAAAATTTGCCGGAAAGTATGCCCGTAAAGCTTTGCCTTACTTGTGAGCTTTATACATATTGCACTGCAGAAAGTTCGACTTAATCCGTCATTGGCATCTTCTGCCACATTTGATATTAATACGAGTATGCCATCATTCGGCATAATTTTTATTATTTTATTTTCAATTTAATCTCATGCGGCGCGGCCTCAACCGAAACAACAGACAGGCAGACAATCAGCACAATGACAGCAACAATAATATGAAATGCTTTTTTATTAATGTTGTTGACATTAATTAATGCAATATTTTGTAATGTGAATATTGCTGCGCATCTTCTTGACAGGCCACATACTTGTGCATACGTGTATGTATGTATGTCCGTACTCATCCTTGGTTTGCATATGGCTGACGCTAGCTAATCAACGGCGCTGCTTGAGCGACTCTTCCGCTTCTGTAAAAGGTCAAACGGGTGCACCTACTAAATGTACATACATACATATATATGTATGTATTCAATTAGACTGAATTAAAGCAAAGTTTATATGCAAAGAGATCATTATGCAGATACATACATATATTATGAAAATTTGCTGGAATATTTTATTCCATATCTCACCAGGCATCTCAATCATCACTGTAATAAGCTTGAAGATTTTTTTTTTGCATACCCTCAGTGAGATCAGCCTTTTTACTTTGTAAGGAACCAGATCGTTGCGTCTTAGAGTGTCGATTTCTCATTCATAACCGTTATTTTTTTTATTATCGGCAATATCAATCTTATTAATTTTGAGTACTTGATTATGCTGTTATTTATTGTTGACTTAATTCTTCTTCCCCCTAAATTCGTCAATTTCATAAGGACACTCCTCAATTAATTTTATTTAATTTTACTGTCAAATTTAAAATGCGCGCATTAATTTATGACTTCAGAGTATCACATACATACAGACATACATACACGTAAGCAGAATTGAAATATGCAAAGGCGTCTGAGACGCTTATCCTTTTTTATTTATTAAGACTCAGTTGTATCCGGCATTTTGGTTATAAATTTTGCATCGGTTAAGCTATCAAAATAATTAAGTATTTTCGGAAATTGAATCCGCCTTAATTGGAAATAAAATTAAAATAAATGTACGAATATACTTATGGTATAAGACATTAAATTGATCAATTAATCAGTAAAATGCACAAGAAGACAGTTGAGAAAAATAAGCAAGAAATAAAATACAATTAAAAAAAAATTTCTTCTGTTGCACATATGTATGAATGTGGGAGTTCTGAAATTGTTTGTCTTCATCAATGGTTTCTTTATAAATCCTTCAGATGAAAGTGTGAGTGGTGAGTAACCAAAAGATTGGCAGGCTTTCGAGTATTTCAAAGAGTAAAATCTCTTTGACTGCCCTAGTTGCTTAAAGAAATATGGGCAAAAATTTAATATGTTTTATTCTAATTGATTGTAAACCACACAAGGATTCTTCTTCCTTTTCTTACAGAAATTTTATCAACTATTTATGGTGCATTTTTTCTTTATTCAATTTAAATTATTTTTCGCAGAACGTGACTTTTTAGTATTGCTTTCTTTGCGCTTTGGGTAGTTGTCATCATTTGTTTATCTTCTAAATTACTCATATGCAACGCAACATGTGACTTTTTCATAAAGATAATCAAATAAAAAATTTACAACAATTGCTAAATTGCACACTTGTTTATTTAAAAAATACAAATAAATTAGGTGAAGGAAACTGTAACGAAAATTATGAAAGAAACACATGCATTCTGCGCTAGCGATACTGGAGGCAGAGCAAACTATATTTATAATAAAAATTAGAAATAAAATAGAATAAATAAAAATAAAATGATCTAAAAAAATTAAATAAAACAAAATAAAATAAAGGTAAAAAATAATAATTAAATTAAAAATATATATAACAAAGTAAAATAAAATAAAATAAACAAAATAAAATGATACAAATATAATAAAATAATATTTAATAAAATAAATAAAAATAAAAATATTTGATAAAATAAAAAAAAAAATGAAAATAAAAATAAAATAACATATAATAAAATAAAACAATTAAATTGAAAATAAAAATAATACAAAATTAAATTAAATTAAATATAAAAAATATAAAAAAAAATTAAAATAAAAAAAATTAAATAAAGAAGAATAAAATAAAAGAAAATAAAACAAAAAATATAATAAAATAAAATTAAATAAAATAAGATAAAATAAAATGAAACGAAGTTAAATTAAATTAAACCAAATTAAGTTAAATAAAATAAACAACATAAATGATACAAATAGAATAAGATAATATTTAATGAAATAAAAAAATAAAATTGAAAATAAAAATAATATAAAATTAAATTAAATTAAAGTAAATAAAATAAAATAATATAATATAAAATAAAATTAAATTAAATTAAATTAAATTAAATTAAAAACAAATAAAAAAAAATAAAACAAAATAAAATAAAATAAAATAAAATAAAGTAAAATACAATAAATTAAAACAAAATAAAACAAATTAAAATAAAATAAAATAAAATAAAATATATAAAAAAATTAAACGAACTTAAATTAAATTAAACCAAATTAAATAAAATAAAATAAATTAAAATAAAATAAAATAAAATAAAATAAAATAAAATAAAATAAAATGAAATAAAATAAAATAAAATAAAATAAAATAAAATAAAATAAAATAAAATAAAATAAAATAAAATAAAATAAAATAAAATAAAATAAAATAAAATAAAATAAAAATAAATAAATAAACATAAATGAAATAAAATTAAATAAATCGCGCGGACTGCGATAGCCACTATTGGTTATCATTGCGTCCTGCCATTCGGATTTTCGGAGCTCGAATCCTGGTCTGTCCAACATACAAAATTAAATTAATTAATTTTTCTAATCGCGCTCTCCGCTCGGCAGGAAATGTCAATCCCTTCGATTGTATTACTGACATGAAACAAAAGCGCCTCAGGCGGCTTAGGATAAATTGTAAGTCCCTCCACAAATGGGAGTAGGAGCTCGGCCGAAAAATCGCTTCAGCGATGAAATAAATTAAAATAAAACAAAATAAGTAAGAAAGTACGCTCCAGGCGCTCATAAAAGGTATCCTTGGTCCCATCGCCCCTCTCTCCCATCGGGACGTGGTCAAATCAGCGATATATTAAAAAGAATTCGCTTTGCTTTATATGGCTGTTGGAGTAAATTTCACAAAGACCTACCTTTTCCGTCCTTGTCCCCTCCATAGCACTTTTTGGACGGCGATGATGTCAGCCTATGAGGACATCAACCAACTGGGCACCGGACATTAGAAACGAATACTCAGGAAGACGTTCCCTGCCGAGGGGCGATCGCAATTAGAAATTGTGAATCCACTAAATAGATGAAAACTTCCTTATTTTGAAATTGTTTTCATGGATAAGCGATGTCGTATAGGACAAACTAAAGTAGGGAACCTAATAAAATGCATAAAGAAGTCCGAGTGGATAGAAAAGAAGCTGTAGGGACAAAGAAATTTTTTCGTTTTATCACATCTAGATATATTGACAGCCATTCCTACCTTCTTACCCACTCTCCTAAAAGAAAAACCCGAAAGCTTTACCAAAAATTCCAGCTATTAAAGACAATGAGCAAATAATTTCACCACGCTTTAGTGTAAATAAAGCGCTCATTGCAATTTACTTAAAGTGAAATGAAGAAACATGCCAATTATAGAATTAAAATAACCGTTAAACAGGTGAATGGAACATTAGTTTCGGGTTATCTGTAGTTTAAATAGAAAATTAGCAGGCAAAGTTCATTGAACAATTAATTCTTTAGTACGATTAAGTACTACTCGTAATAGTGAGTACCTGTACATACATACATACATAGGTACAAACATACAAGTACATATGTAGATACATATTAGTTGTGTATGTAGCTTTTGAAAAATTTATCTTGGATCATTAACTAAACAATTAAAAGCGTGAATCACATGTATGTATGTATATGTATATGTTTCGTATATTTATACGTACATATTTATATACAAGTATGCATGTATCTAGTGGGTTAAAAAATCTTCAGACCATGTTAACATGAAATGGTACACTAAATGTAGTGTAATAGTACAAATCTAGATACATTTATAATAGATAACTAAATACATACATATATGCATATGTATGTATGTCTGATTATATTTACTACAAATTTAGTACAAAGTGCACTCAACCAAAAAGTTCATTAAACCGCCCATACGTGTACGTCAGTTAGTATCACAGTAGTATGCCGTAGTTGTTGAAATTTCTTGACTTTTATGGCTATTATTCAATTTTGTTGTTGTTATTGTAATTTAGCGCCGCGGCGTAAGTAAATTTTTTCGCAGACAAATGTAAATTTAATTTAAAATAATTTTTATTTTGGACTTTTTTTTGTTTCTAATTTTGTTTCTAATTTAAAAATTTTTTTTATTTACTTACTGCATACGTGTACATTCATACATCTATATACTTTTAGGATTTATTTTTATATATTTCTTTTTAATTTTTTTTTTTACTCTAAAACAATGCAAGTGACACTTTTGTTTGCCAATAAATTTCGCGGCACTTAAGGTAGGCAATTTTATTGTAATATTTGTAGCAAAATGTATGTGTGTATACTTATGTATGCACATACATACGCATATATGTATATACTCGTATGTAAATATTTTTGTACTGTATTCAAAATTTCAGAAGTGGGTGCTGACCGCCTAATATGGCATAATGTAACATTAAAATACATGTCTGCGCATTGTTGTTGCAAATTAATTTTATTGCTACAGTTATTATTTATGCATATGTATGGCCATAAATAACTTTATTGAATTCATAGCAGCGCCGAATGCAAGCGAAAAACATTTAATTAATTTTTTCTTTTAAATGATTTTTATTTTTTTTTTTGTACTTTTTCTTTTTTTTTTTTCTTTTCAGTACGAGCTTTTACTTTTTTTTTTGTTTTTTGTTTTTTGAACATCACATTGTAAACACTTAAAATAAATTTCGAGAATTTTTTCAGTTGTTATTATTTTTATTTATTTTTTTATTTAATTTTTCACCTGCGGCGGCGTTACGAGAAAATATACCAATCATTTTTTAATGAAAAATAAATTGTTTGGTGTTATCTGTATAGTATTAAGGTTAAAATCATTTATTTTTCTAAACAATTCCTGTCTTCGTGTCTAAATTGAGGTTAGAGTAGAAAACACATTATGAAACCTAGATGGCGCCACTGCAGTAATCAATTGTCTATTAATTTAATTGACTAACAGTAAAATGTATCTGAATTAAACCATAAAATCTTAACTCACACCAATTCCAAAATCTTTGAGATTACTCCTACGCAGAAGCAATAAGTACAAATCGCGCTTGAGTTAAAATAGAAAATCAAGCGGAAATTGGTTGCTAGATATGAGTAGTTAACCGTTTTTTTGTACGGCAAAAACAAATTTATGAAAGAAATATTAATAAAAATAAAATAAAGTAATTTTGGACGATTTCAAAAAATTTTGATCTTTAAAATTTCCAAAAAAATCAAAAATTACGAAATATGGAACTCATAATTCATATACTGAAAATGAGACCAACAACATACACAAGCCTTTTAGGTTATACTTACGAGATATTAGTTTTTGGTATCTTGGACTAAAAAAAAATCAAAGATGGCCTTGGTTTTGATTTCTAAATATTTTAAATTATTTTAATGGTTTTGTCAACTCGAGCCGGCAAACAATTTCAATTTATTTTAAATAATATGAAAAATAAGTTTTTGTTCAAATTTACATTTCTGGCTTCAAAGAATCTTTTTTAAAAAATTTAAAAATCACATGAAATTCTATTCATACAAAATTTGACACCTGAAATTCTGCTCAATAAATTTCGCATTTTCAAAAAATTGTTTTCTTAAATTTTTTAGTGATTTTCAGTATATTGAAATAGTGGGTGCTTGAGTTTTTTTACAGATGGCCTAGGAAAATTTTTTTCGAATATTCAAAAAGCATAAATACGCAAGAAATTTTCTAAAAAAAAATTATTATTTAATTGAAAAAACTGTAACACATAAAATTCTCGTGTCACAGTGATTTGTTATATTATCTTTGAAAGTTATTATTTATTCAAAATAGGTTCCATTTGACTCAACACAACGTTAGGAACGATCAACCAGCGCATGCATAGATGTTTTTATGTCATTTATAGAAATGTTCTTCAGTACCTCGGTTACGGCTGCTTCATTTTTTTCAATTTTTTTTTTTAATTTTTTAATTTTCAATTTCAATTTTTTTCAAGTTTGACACAAAATTTTATATTTGCTCTTTGTTCCATTTTTTTTGGAACCATTAGCACACTTTTGGTTTTATTGAAATGGCTGTCACTTTTACATCTGTCATCCGACTTACATGAAGTCAGGTGCGATTGAAAGTGGATGAATGTATCTTTTTAATATTGCAATTTTTCAATAGATGGCGCTGTATGTTGTATGATTTAAATATAAAGTTCGGTTATTTTTGGGACACACCGTGTATGCTTAAGTTATCGTGTACGCCGACGAATGTTAAAGCAGTTGGACAGAGGGATATGACTAGATCGATTCATCTCGGCATTCCATTAACTTTGATATGTACATATATCTCCATATCTATTACAATTATTTTACACAATACAGCCGAGTATAAAAATGCAGGCAAAAGAATTTATTTTGTAAAATTTTGTTAAAGTGTTAAAAATTAAGGCATTTAAATAAAATAGCTTAACTAATAAATTTTAATTTTTTATAACAATAAGGCATGTTTTAACAAATTGTATACAAAAATGAGTTATGACGCACAAGTGAATAAAAAAAGGAAAAAAAAATTAAAAAATATATAAATACACATAAATACACATACACATGTAAGCAAATATGTACGTATGTCTGTGCATATCTTGAAAACCATATTTACACCTTTTTATGAAATTTAAAAATTGTATTTAAAAATAGGTGAAAATGTGTAGGCATACGTGTATGCGTATTCCTACATAAATATTTAAGTATGTAGTATGTATGTATGTATGTAGTATGTATTAAACATTTCACCCTCGTAGCAGAGAATTTCTTTATTATTATGAAACTCTCCATAAATAGTTTATTTTTAATTTTACACACTCATCAACAATACAAAAAGAAAAAGATAAAAACGCACTTGACACCACGTTGAAAAGCAACAATAACAATGTATTAAAAACTGAAAATTAAAAATTGTTTTTATTTTCTTTTGTTTTAATTTTTTATATTTATTTCCGCTTAATTCGCATTCGTCATAGCAAAACACTGCTTTGTTTAAATTTGTTATGGAATTTTCTACGTAATTATCGAAAACTCCCGGTGAATTCAGCGCAAACACATCATTCATACACGTATATTCATAGTACACATTGATATGCAAATTTTTATTTTTGCACAAAATAAAAGTTAAAAATTATTTTCTTGCATATTTATTCATGCAATCGGTTATTTACTAGTTTTTGCCGATTTTCAAATGCACTAGTGAACATTCACTTGAGAAATTTTTAATTTTAGTCAAAAGCTTTCCATTTTTGGTTTATGCACATACAGACATACATACCTTTATAAAAGTATAATTGATGGTGATACTCGAAATTTTTTGAAAATTAAATATAAAGTTATGTAACTCTGATTGTTTAGCTTTTTAATATTTAACTTAACTTTGAAAATCCGAAAAAAAATATTTAATGAAAACAAATAAAAATATTTTATTTTACTTTTTTTAATCAATTTTAATATAACACGAAAGGTAATATACATTTTTTTTGGAAATTAAGAGCTTTAAAAATTCGTCTGAATAGGCTCTTCAATAAATTTAATATTTTCAAAATTAATAGAGTTTGAATTTGTACTGAATTTTACAAGTGAAATTAGTAAGGTTACGTATACGTACTGCAGGACAGGTTTTAAAAAAATTAAAAGTGAATAAATTAAATAACTCAAGTAAGTTCTAGGTAATTTTCAAATCGATTTTATACAAGCGGCTCTACAAACGACTTCTATAGCCAACTAAAAGAATAGTAGCAAAAAACCTTGAATCAATAGCTCTTTACCCTAAAATATAAATTTTCATTAAAATAGTTTGGAACCACATACGCAAAGAAGCTCGGTGTATGGGTGTCACATAAGTTAACGAGACAAAACCTCATTGAACGAATTTCCATCTGCAAATCACTGCTGAATCGTAACAAAAACTCCCAATTTCTGAAGTCTCAAAGTCAGTATTGCCAGCCAGGAAGCTTTTGTTGTGCCTTTGGTAGGATTGGCAAGAAATTATTCGTTAAGAGCTGCTCTCCTATGGTCCAATACTGTCAGCAATTGGATCGTTTGAAGTAATCAATCACCCAGAAATTTTTTACTTTGACTAACAGTTGTGTTTATCAAGACAATGCCAGACATCGATAGCGACTCACCAGAAGCTATGAGAACTTAGTTACTAGGTTCTTATGCATCCATCGTATAGTATGAACCTCACACCATGTGCTGACTATCTGTTGCTGTCTATGGCGTATGATTTAGCTGGTAATGAGTTGGCCTCAGAAAAAGCCAGTAAAAAATGATTGTTCCAATTTTTTGATAATAGCCATAATGATATTACCTTCAAAATAGCAAAAGACAAATGAAGCTTTCTTTTTAAGGTAAAAATAATGGATTACTTTTTACTAATGCTTTTGGTGTAAGAGAAAAATTTAATAATAATAAAAAAGTATTTAAAAAATAAATAAAAATCAAAACGTATATAAAAATGTAATGATAAAAAATAAGTAATAAAAAAAAAACAAAAATAAATAAAAATTATAATAACAATTAAAAAAAAAATTATTTCGAAATAGTGCAAATAATTTTGCGCGCCAATACAACTGTATGCAATGCAAATAAAATTACTATGTATGTAAACAGAATATATGTATACGAAGTGACTATAAATATTGAAAATGAAAACATCAAATACACAAAAAGCCGCAAATTGAACGAATTAATTAACGCATTGAAAGAAATAAAATTGAAAGGACGGCAAAGCTATAAACGCAAATAAAGAGACGTAAATGCAAAAAATATTTATTTATGTATATATATATATTTTTATTAATATTACTTTGTGTGCATACATATATACGAAATATTTTACAATGTGTATATACTTTAAGCAATGACCTCTGAAAATTCTTTAAGGCCAACAATTATACTTCATTAAGCGAAAATTCAAAATATGTATAATTTTTTTTTTATTTTTTATTTTGCAAAAAGAAATCTATTTTTACAATGGCCATCTACGCGACTTCATATGTGCTTACGCGCGTGTAGTATTAAACAATATTATTTAAAAGTGTATATTCTAAATAAATTTGTAAGCTGATTTTTCAGTAGAGCAAAAGAATATAGCAATAGCGTCGCGATTGAGAATATAGCAAATATATTTCATGTTTCACAATAAAATTTATATTTTGTAAAATGATTTTTAATTTAATTTTTTATACTTATTTTATTATTTTTTTAAATTGTTTTTGTTTTGTTTTCTTTTTTATATCATTTTATTATTTTTTATTTATTTTTTCTTATTTTTAATTTGTTTTTTTTTTTTCTTTTATTATTATTTTTAATTTATTTAATTTTTTTTTTAATTTTGTTTTTTTTTATGATCTTTTATTATTATTTTTTTTCTTTTATTATTTTTTTTGAATTTTTTTTATTCATTAAAAATGTATGAATTAGTTACGCACGATTTCGTGTTGAACCCCTTTGGGTAATTCATGCCTCATGAGCAGCATTAATTCAGGTCATTATTTCATGTTCAATATTCGTATGAAAAGCTTAGTTGAATATAATGACTCTATGAGAAAGTGACTCAATAAAAACAATAACAGAGGCATCTGGCAGATGAAATTAAACATTGTAATGTCTTTTCTAAGTTGTAAGTTTTTGAATCAAAGATTTTCCAAAATGATTATTTTATTTATTGAGTAGAGCAAACCATTTAATTTCATCTTTTTTTTTTGTACTATCAGCAGACCTCGCAAAACTTATTGCAATAATATATTTTTGATATTAAATTTATAAACAAATTTGTTATTAATGTCTTGCCTTAAGCCCACATTTTCCGCATTAATTTCTTTCTGTTTAAAAATTTTGCATTGGTGGCAACCCTTCTATAGAATATTTTCTACTGTGAACTTTCTTAATGTTCTTTAGTAATTTTTTTTTTTAAACCCCCTTCACCACAGTGCCGCCTATGTAAGTTTTCTCGACCGCAGCGGCATTTAATGAGTGAATTTTTTGTCGAGTAATCCTTGAGATCACTCATACGCCCCGACACACTGCAGTTAATCACAATAGTCAGGACGAAAATCACTAATCTATAATAACAAGCTAGGTCACTCTTCCCTGTTAATTGCAGATATATGCACATCGGGGTATTTTAGATGAGTTCACGATGTAGAAACGGCCGCATATCTTTCGTTCGGAGTCAGAGAGATGGTGGCGTTTTTTCTGGGTGTAAATTCTTGAGGCGGCCACTCGGTAGTTAGTAGTTCTCACTACCATCGGTAAGGGCAAAGTTCGAGTACTTCTGCGACCAACATCCAAAATTATAGAAAATTAATTTATGTAAATAAATAAAAAATAAGTTATTTTTACTAGTTGCGGTCGCCCTTCTGCAGAGAATGTCAAGAGCTCCAAAAGTATTCCTGACATGAAATAAAAAACTAATCATAAAAATAAATCAGATGTTCAAAGGCAGCATGTACACGTATGGTATCAAGACACACACAACAAATAGACGGAGGAACTCGAACGGAAATCACTTCAGCGTTTACAAACCGCCAAATATGTATATAATATCTTGAGATTATTTATAAATCTTTCCGAAAAAGTTCGGTTTTTTTTGGAATTTTTTCGGAATTTAATGAAAAGATTTTTAGAAGAAAAAATCTGGGCAAGTAAAGATTAGCATGATGAAAGTTAAGAACTATTTCGTAAAATACTTCGGAATTACTTTTTGATCACTTGGGTACTACTTGCTTCAATATTTAACTTTGGTGATTTGCTTTGTTTCTCTGATTTATGATTTTTCTCTAGAACCCTTTCTGATTTTCCCTAAAAAAATCACTAAAATTCGAAACTATTTATTTAATGATCCTGCGAAGCTTATTCGGAGTCATTTCGGGTTTTTGGCAGCACCTTTTCTTGGAATATGACGAAGTAGTACTGGATTAATGAATCTGAATGCCTCAAAATATTTCGGAATCTGTTCGTCAACAATTTGGTATAGGTATGCTCGGGAGGTTATTTTATTTTAAAAATATCACAGAATTTTTTTTTTTTTTGACTATTCGGAAAGTTGCACAAAAAAATTCTGAAGAAAATTATATATACTAAAAAATCTTCAAACCCAAAACAATTATTACAGTATATATTTATATTTTTTGTTAATTTTTGTTTTCATATAATTGGTCTAGTAATAAGTATTACATTGCTTTTGTATAAAATTGTAGGCTTGATTCCTTGCCATTCCCACCAAATATACAGCAAAATTTCTAGACCATCAGTCCTGACTTGAAGACCGCGACCACGATGGAATTAATTTTTACTGGGCCTTTCTAATAAATTTCGGTATAATTTACAAGGTTTAAAAAATTAAAAAAAAAAATAAAAATATATAAAGAATTATAATTATAATTTTTCCGAATTTCGAATTTTCATAATGAAGAACCCTTTATATTGGCGCATTGTTAAGCGATTTCCGCATCTTGATAATTGCTACCAAAAATCTGTATAAATTTTAATATTTATACACAGTAACACCTAATATTTGTACATACATATTACCATATATTTATATATGTATTAATAAGTCTGTATGTATATTAAATCTACTTATGTATATTTATAAATATCTATAAGTTCGAAGAAGCCACATAATTTGTTTATTGTTTTTATGTTTCTCTATTTCCTACACGTATTTGTGTACCTGTATATGTATGCATACTTATTTTAACAATTTCACTTTTTTTTAAGAATTTTATATTTTTTTGTTTACTTAAAATCTCTTGCGAGTGAGCATTACGTTATAAATTCGCTCACCAAAAATTAAAAAGAAAAAAAATCAAATTCGATCAGTTCGTAGGTGTTTCGTACGCATTTTCACGCCTACACATGTATACATAAATAAATTGAAACGTATGTATGTGTGTGTGAAAAAAATATATATTTTTATTTGTATTTAAATTTCAGCTCTTCAAGCTTCACCACATTTGCGTACTCAGCAACTGCTCACAGCCACTGACTTTTGCTTGCTACATTCTTTTTCTCCCTGCTTTGGACCGCAAATTGGCCTTTTCTCACAGATTTTTATTTTTTTCCTTCAGGTGAATAAATATTTATTACAAGTTCACACTTTTAGCCCTTTCATACAAATATTTTAAACAACAACAACACGAAAATAATGAGATCGCTCATACTCATGCTCACAAGAAATTCGAGAGTGAATATTCTCTTTTTGCCGCTCATTAACAACCGCACACGAGTGGAGAACTACAAGTTTTTCAATGCGATCGAAGGCCGAAAAAAGCGCTCTGCCCGATAATTGAGTAAAATACAACACAAGTATGTGTCATAATTTAAAAATAAGCAAATACTATGCACACAAATGTACAGACATACATGCAGGTATACCAAGAGTATTCACATACGTCGGTGTTATTTTGTATAATTAAAGAAAAAAACAGAAAATATATTAGCGAAGCAGAGTTAAACACCAAATAAATATTTAGTTTCGAAAAGCTTACATGTATTTTTTGTTTAAATTTATTATTTTTAACATATTGTAACTCTTTCTACTTGACTTCTCTTACGTTTACTATTTAATTAATTTTTTTTTTATTTTTTCTTTTTTTTTTTTTGCCACACAATTCCCTCATCACTCAGTACTAACTTGAGCAAACAGTAAGGGCACATACTGACCCAAAAGTAGTCACATCACACACACACACACACAGGCACAAGCTCACAAATGCCAGCTCCAAAATTTTTAAAATCTTTCCAAACTCTCGCTCTCCACTTTTTAATATTCCACTGAGCTATAGCTGTATAGCCGCCCAAAGCGTGTTCCAACCCATTAATGTTAGGTTATATGTATTTGAGTATGTTTGTATGTTTATATATACATACATAAGTGTTTTGAAAAGCCACTTATTTGTTGATCTTGCAAATTTCTCATACTAGCTTTTTTTTAGTTCTCAACATCACACAGTATACACCTACATATACGTATACATTTATAATTCATACATATGAGCTCAATGTTGGAGGCAATAGCCCTCTATAATTGTTGGAGGCCAGCAATCTTTCAACTTTTTTTGGCTTTTATAGTTTGAATTTGACATTTTTATGATTTCTGGTTTTTTAATATTATTTTTCATTCTTTTCTACTTTAAGCGAGTTTTGACTTAAATTATTTATAAACCTATCAGAACAAAATATATGAGAGTACACATTTATGCAAACATATGTTCATGTGTAAAAATTGGGTAGGAAGTCGATACTCTGATCCGTTCCTGGGTTGTTATGGCAATCAGATAGTCAGAGGCATAGTATCTTAACACATCCATAAAGTTTTGCAAAGGCATGGAAGAGTACAGAAACGAGTCAGCAACAGAATCTCATACTAAATCAGTAAAGTTTACTAGCTTACTGCTTACTTCCCAGCACCGAAGCTCTTCGTCAGAGAACACCAGTGAAAAATACCAAGCGCTATAGTACAGTTGATTTTCTCTGACTTTACAGTGAGTTAATCATTGTGTAGGTCTGTCCCATTTACAGTTTGGCTTCGAGAACAAAATCTATGCGCGCACGTTCTGCGAAATCGTCAGCGATCTCGAATACAAGTTGCTTTGGAGCAGTGCAGTAATGGTGTACGCTAAAACGGTAACCCATTTTTTGGATGAGAAAAAGTTGTTTTTCGACGTATTGTACCAAAAATTAAGTAGTATATAATATAAATTAATTGAGGAAATTCTTTTATGTTCAAATTGATGTTGCCCCTCGGCTGAGTATACCAAAACATCTGAGTCTTTTACTGGCATTAAATAAAAAGCTCTCCATAAAAATCCATCAGCCGTTCGGAGAAAGCTTAGAATAAACTGTAGGTTCTTCCATTTGTTGGAAAAAAATCAAGACACATACCCCAAATTAGGTAGGTCTAAAATCGTTTTTATGGTTGTACGTAGGCTGCTATATATAGGTCTGGCCTAGGCAACACATTGGAAAGTTTGACATTGCTTAGCATAACATCACTAAGAACGTTTTGTCATTTAATCGTGAATTGTTTTATTTACAGGGAATTAAAAAATTCATCTCGGCCAAAAAATGGAATTAACTCGTGAGCATTTTCGTGCTATCATTTTTCACAACATTCGACGTGGATTATCACGACAAGAGTGCATCGATGAACTAAAATCTTTATATGGCTATGAAGCACCATCCTATAGCACTGTGAAAAACTGGTACAACGAATTCAATCGTGGCCGACGTTCGCTCAAAGACGAATTCCGGGAAGGTCGTCCAAAAACAGCCGTTGTGCCAGAAAACATCGATGCCGTACGTGAACTGATAATGCAAGACCGTCATGTAACATACCTTCAGATAGAGGCATGTCTATGCATTTCTCCCACCAGCATACATTCAATATTGCATGAACACCTGGCCGTAAAAAAGGTTTGTTCTCGTTGGATCCCGCACAATTTGACAATCGCTCAAAAAAAGGCTCGTGTGGATTGGTGTAAAGAAATGCTGAAAAAATACGATCGCGGTGCTTCAAAAGACGTTTATAAGATAGTCACAGGTGACGAATCATGGATCTATGCGCATGAGCCCGAAACAAAACAGCAATCGACCGTGTGGGTCTTCCAAGACGAAGGCCAGAAATATATATAGCAGCTTACGTAATAACATAGTAATGTTGCTATCGTTGATCCAATAGTATTTGATGCTGTACCCGAACCAAACGACCCTGGAATTTAAAATTATTGTATTTTGTGTATTTTGGATTAGTAAACTTCGTAGCTTACTGTTTCGTCAAAATAAGTATCAATTGTTAAACACTATAAATAAATGTAGTGAATAGCACTCTGAAATGTTGGTACCAAACAGATGGAACTTCAAATCTTTATCTTTCACGGTTTCTGAATAAATAAAAAAATGATCAAAATCAGAAAAATCTGAAAAGAAGTAAGGAAAACTAAGTTCGTGTAGAACCTGTCGAAAATAGAAGGTTTACTCTATGGGAGGTAGGTATATTTCTGAACCTATGACAGTCATGCGCGATCCACGATAGTCGAATTTCATACTATACGCGATTTTCATACTATTCAAAACTACCGTTATATGGCAAAAAGACGTGAATTCGCTCCAGCTTTTTCCATTAACGTCTATACTTTGTGATCTAAGGAATCTGTGCTCCAAGTGTTATTAAGATATCCCAATTCTGACTTCAATTAGAATGTACGTAAACGTATGGACGGACGAATAAGGCTAAATTGATTCGTCTCGTCATTCCACGAAGTTTTATATACATATGTTCATATCTATCTCGCTTATATTCTGCCGTTACATATAACCGTTAGCTGAGGAAACCTAATAAACTCGCTGCATATAGCACAGCCGAGTATAAAAATAAAAAACGAACGGAATTTCGTATGGAAATATCGTATTGATATTAAGCCCAAAGGCCGAAGACATCAATATCTATATGTTACGGACTCAACGTCTACTCATACAAGCTGGCTTCGGATGTACTCAATGCGAGTCCTGCACTAACAACCACTATGCATGTCCACTAAAACCTGCTCATCCCACACCCTTCCACTTCTGGTCCGAACCCTTCAAAGCAGCACGTTTCTTGGAGCTGTCGTTAGATGATCTAGATGACATCGACTAACTTTGCTCTCTCTTAAGCGAGATAACCCAGCTGCTACAAAGACAACAACAGCACTTTTTCTTTTTTTTTTTTGGTTTATTAGCTAATTTTTTTGCAATCTTGTGAAGTGCGTGAAATATCACTTTAATCTTGACTCAAGCTTATCCAAATATTTTAACTCAATCAAGTACAGAGAGATGGTTATATTCATGCATATGAATATGTACCTACATTTCAGCTAATTGCCGAAGGCAGTAATGAATCCTCTTAACAGTCTTACTTTTATTTTAATATATATAATAAATATATGTATGTGTTTGAGCTGTCAAGTGCTTTGCATTTTTTATTATTGCACGCCAAATTTTATTTATTTTATTTACATACAAATATTTCGTCTCGAGCATTTATGCCTTTATGCATGTCAAGCATATATATTTCCATTTACATACATTTGTATTTATGTATTTATGTAAATGAGTGTCTTCAAATATAAAATATATTATTTTGGTTTTACTGCGTTTTGTATTTTTATTTTTATTTTATTTATTTATTTATTTTTTTTAACTTTATATATTTATTTTTTTTTTAATTTTCCATTTTTATTTTCTTTTATTTATTTATTTTAAAATTTTTTTAATTTACGTTTTTTTTTTGTATTAATTTTTATTTTTAATTTGTTGCTTTTTATTGTTTTTTTATTTATTTTTTTTTCTCGTTGCTGTTATATTTTTAACTCCTATTGTTTTCCATATATATATATATATATTTTTATGGAATATTTTAATGATTATCGCGGGATCTGCGATCTAAAAAAAATGTTTAAACAATTTCGTACAACACCTTCGTCGGTCACTCAAATTCAATGAATTTTTTTGGCTTAAAATTTCGTATTATTTTTTATTTGCCGATGTCAAGGCCCCCACACACATCTACTATATGCATACATATCTACAGTTACTTGTACATACATATGCGGGTGTATACCAAAACAATTGTATAGACGAACAGCTGTACTTTATTCGAAACATATGTACATACATATATATGGCTGTTTGCTTAAATAAATGGGCATCTACGTATGTATGTATTTACATACATACTTGTACGTAATTTGCAAGTATTGAAATAACCATTTTGGTTGCGTTGCTATTTTCGTATTTTAAAATTTATTTATGATTTTTCAAATATAATTGGAATTTTAATTTTTTTATTTTTATATAGAAAAAAACGAATACTATTAAATTAATATTTATTCGCAGGAAAAATTTGTGCTTAAATGGCGCGTAAAATTTTCTTAATAATTTAAGAGCGTTTGATATGATAAATTTTTTTTTTTTGTGAAATAGGAAAATTTTTAAATTTATTAAAATTGGTAAATGAAAAAAGAGTGTAAACAAATTTTTGTATTTTAGAATACAAATAATTTTAAAAATACTGTTGATGAGATTTAATCAACAAAATGGAATGGAAAATGATTCGAAAAATTTAAAAATTTTAATATTACATAAAATTATTAATTTTTTTTATAATATCAGCCGAATCTCTTGGCATTTCGTAATATCACACCCTATTTTTGTTTTTTTCTTCAAAGTGCCTATTAGCAGAATAAAAGCAGAAACTACCAAAAGCTCAAGGCAAATCTATAACTAATCAACAACCTATCTACCTACACACATACATCTCTGTATATACATACATACAATGCAAACAAATATACAGACATACATACATAAATGAAGATAAAAGATATTCCAAATTCGAAAAATTAAAGAAACAAAATTTGAGCGCAAATCACACACTGACAACAAACCACAACAACAACAAACACAAAAACACCATACAGCATTCAACGAAATAAATAAAATGTAGGCAAAAACCAGAACAAAAAAAAAAAAACGAAACAACACACATCAAAAATAAGTAAAAGTGCTAAAAATAAAATTTATTTAAAGAAATGAAACCATGAAAATTTTCGAAAAACCGAAAAATGAGTGGAAAACTTTTGAAAGCCATAGGCAAGAGCAGCGCGTGAGAAATTTTCGTGAAAGCAAATGTATGAAAATATATGTATAATATATGTATAATATAATTTTTATTGGAAAATGAAATTTTGAAGGTAAAGAAAATTGGAAGGAAAACTAGATACTGCAAAGAAAAGTTTTTTTTTTCTAATTAATAATTACATAAATTTGTAAAAAAAATAATAATAACGGATTTGGCAGCATTTAGTTAATACGAAGAAACGAAATAATTTATAAAATGATGGTAATAAATAATTAAAAAATGAAGAAGAAAATATTTGAATTTAAAAAAAAAATAATAATTCCATTATTACGATTACAGTGCGACTACGCTGCGTATACGTGACTTTCTTGTACAATATCCCTATAGATAATCTATTAAATTTTGACATATTAACTTTGTAAATAACTACCATACATAACTACCATATTGAGAGTCATAGGCTTGCACCTCTATAAGACTAACATCAGAAGTTATCGGAAATAAATTTAAAAAAAATTATGTTTCTAATCTGTCTACAGTGCATGTCCACCCCACGGAGTGCTTTTCATCGGAACACATAGCTCAAATTGTAGGAGGAGCTCGGCCAAATACCGTTTAAGCAGTTAAAAAGCGCTAATTATATACACCTTCCATAGTTTTTGTAACAAGATAGTGTTGATATTCTTATTTCGGAAAAGTTGTATTTAAAATCTGATGTTTTAAGCAATATTTTTCCTAAAGACTGTTCTGTAAATCATCTGCTATATGAAAAGTTACTTTGATTTGAAAATTAGTGAGATTCTTGAAGAAAAGCGTTATTTGTTGCTATTTTACTATAAAAAAAGATTATCTCGCTGCAAAAACCTGTCGAAAAATTGGCGTGATTTACAGTGAGAATACTATAATTGAACATCGAACCAATGAGTGTTTTGCTCGTTTCCGTTCTTGAAATTTTGATGTTATAGATTAACCTAATTCTGATGGATCGGTTACTAAAAAATCTAATGAAATTCTGCAATTGGTGAAGCAAGACCGGCAGCATGCAAACTGTCAGGGTATAGCGGAGGATTTAGACAACACTCACGTGACAATTTGAAATCATTTTGAAATGGTTGGCTACTCAAAGGTGCTCGCTGTTTGGGTGCCACATGAATAAACGCAAAAAAAAAATTTATTCACCGAATTACCACTGTTTCGTTTACACAAAATTGCCGAACAAAAATCATTTAAATACAAGAATATAAAATAAATTAAGAACGTGATCGAAGACAAACAAGGTGATCCCGACTGTATGATTGGTTTGGAAGAGAATAGTCCATTTTGATCTTTTAAAACCCGGCGAAGCAATCTATTCTCAGCTCTACTGTCAACAATTAACCACCTTACAAGAAGCTCTTCAAAAAAAAAAGCGTCCAGAATTCATCGGTAGAAAAGATTTTGTGTTTCATCATAACAACGGCAAGTCGCATGCATGTTGATGGCAAGGGATCTCGGTTGGGAAGTTTTGAAAAACCCACCTTATAAACCGGAGCTTACACAATCTGACTGCCATTTCTTTCGATCTCCGCAAAACTCTCTTGATGATAAAAAACTAACCGGTCAAGGATTTTTTTTGCCGTTTGTAAAGATTTTTCAAAAACAGAAGCCTTAAAGCGCTTATACTTCATAAAGGTGGCTTATATCCTGTTGGTCTTCCCGTACACCTCAAGGAAACCTGCTAAAATTTGGAATTGGCATTTTACGAACTAAAATGTAAAAACTGCGTCTGGTAAGTGTGCAATGATTTAAATAGTCATGTTGCGTTTACCTAATTATTCACTTTTTAGGTCTATGAGATAGTAGAGATCGAAAAAATCACTGGAACAAAAAAATATTGCCCTTTCAGGGAAAACGACGTTCAACCTGAAATTTGAATGCTTCCTCATGAGCTTTTTCTACCACCGCTTCACACAAATCTGAGATTGTTGAAAATATTAAAAATGTTTCCAAAGTGTCCTGGAAATTGTAGACCTGCTATTACAGGGCAAGATTCACCACGGATCCTCAAAGAGAAGGATGAATTGTTTTTAAACAGGGCATGTGGAAAGAATATTAAAAGCATTTCAAGATTCAGGATGTCTGATAGTTTTGAAAATACATTTTCTTCATTTCCCATCTTGATAACATTCCAGAAAATTTTGAAAATTTGAGTGAAAAGCAGAATGCATAATTAAGGATATGGATCCTCTTAATGATGGCACATTACTGTTAGATGCCTCAAAGAAAAATTCTAGATGATTCCTGCAAGGGGAATTGTGCCAAAAGAAGTTTCACGAGGAAAAAGAAATGTGTTTATGCTTATGAAAAAATGTTTTTATATAAAAAAATTTTTTGTTACACAATTATGATAAACAGTTTGGTAGATTCCGAACGCCTTCAAAAATAAAACTTTTTTCATAACAAAAAATTGAAAATTATCTCAGAATTTATTATTTTCCCCACACATTTGCTGTTGTACAAAACATTATGAAAATGATGTTGTTATTTTCTTATTACTAAATTTTGCAATTTTTTTATTTTATTTTTGATATAAAAACATACGCATGTATGGATATGTATATGAGCACATTTCTTCATACCTTATTTGTATATTTTTGCCGTAAAGCGCGCTCAACACCGGTAGATATTTTGTAGTTGTTCTGCAAAATCGGTTACGCTGTTGTTGTTGCTGTTTACTGCTGTTGTGATTTATTTTATTTTTATTTTATTTTTTTTTTTTGTATTGTAGTTTATTGCTGCTGTGTTGGTTGTAAGTAGTTGTTGTAAGCTTAAAACTTTTATTTGTTGTTGTAGCTGTTTTTTTTATGTTTCAATAATGATTTCGATTTTGCACGATTTTATTATTAATTACTATTTATGAAAATATATGTATATGACGGGTGCGCGCTGAGTGGAGAAAAAAATTTAAGAAATAATTAAAAAAAAAATAAAAAAAAAATATTAGTGAAAAATTGAGAAACAATATTACAAAAATATATTTAAACAATAAATGTTAAAAAAATTATGAAAAGTAAATTTAAAAAAAATTAATTAAATAAAAAAAAAATAAAAAAAAAAAGTTTAAAAAATATACACAAAAAATAAATTATTTATAAATTTATATTAAAAAAAATTATTAAATGTATTTAAAAATATTACAAACAGATAAAATTAAAAAAATAAAATAAATTAAAAAAAAAAAATTGTTAAACAAATTTCACAAAATAAATTAAAAAAAAAATTAACAAAAAACTATTTAATAAAAAATCACTTCGGTAAAAACGAAATAAAAAATTTTCATTTCAAAACACTACGCGAACACAGTTAAAAATCCGCGTTTTTACGCTTAAAGAGAGGCTGTTTTCATTTCTGGTTTGTTTTATTGAATTTTATTAGTTCTTCACTAATTTTTATTTGCATATTGTTGCTTTTCTTTCATTTTTATTCATTTATTTATTTATTTTATTTTATTTTATTTTTTTTTTTTTTGTCTCAAGCATTTATAATATCGTCATGCATTGACTGCAACTAAACTCACTCACTTGATCAGCGTTCAATTCGTTCACGCTCACACGATTATTCAACAGCGCCAACGGACGACCAAAAAACACTGACCGGAACACACTGTTAGCGGAGCCAGCCAACCAACCAACAACCGACAGATACAAAGATAGATCAGATACTAGTCGTAATTCGCTTGAGATTTTACGCTGGCAGCTAGCCGTCTCACGCTTCTGTGTTTGTCTGTGGGCTTTTACGGCGGAGTATGAGATTTATTTTTTCTATTATTGTTGTTGTTGTTGGTTTACTTGTTGAGCGCTTAAATTTTTTATGCGATATTTTTAATTTTTTTTAATTATTTTTTGTTTTTATTGCGTTTAATATTGACCACATATGGCAGATGGCATTATGAACAGTTTGAGTGCCACTTGAAGAGCAAATTCATGAACTCTGTGATGAACACTTGCGAGAGCATAAATTTAACTGATTGTGGGGCGTTGGGAAAAAAAAGTATTTAACGTTTAAACTAAAAATTAGCAAATTTAAAGAACTGACGTCAATTCGCACTCAAATATCTGGTATATAATATAAGTTTACACCTTAAAGAACATCTCAACACGTCCGTCACTATAACTTTTTGTTAAAAAATTTCGATTTTCCGTTAAAAAAGTCAGTACTTAACGCCATAAACACCGTGAAAGGTAAAAAAAGAAGAACGTTCAGTGATCGTGTAGTGGGCTGCGCAACACGCAGGTGATATTAACCAGAGGAATTGCGGAGAAGAGCACATTTGTTAGACAGTTCACTACTGCTCGGCAGCATTTACCAATATGTATGCTCATAAATAGTTTAAAAAAATAATACATACTATATTAGGAAAAAATATAAAAATACACACACATATGTATATACATATGTATGTATATATGTATTGTTTTAAGATTCACGGTGAGCATAAAAAAAGCACGCTCACATTCACCAACATCGCGCTCTCACGAAAATCGCACGCAACTCTGACGTAAAACGTCCACGAGTGTGCGAGAAAAAAAATCGTCAAATCGTCTGTGTATTTTGGGTTGGGTTAGAAAATTCACTCTTGCATGTAGATACTCTTTGGAGCGCCGTTGACGTTGTTCAGATACGTATTTCGTATATTCAATGAATTTCGTACGTATAGATTGGTGATCACAACAAACCTGTTTTTTTTTTCGTGTTGCGCGTACACGTCTATAGCCAACAGCAGCTGATTCGATACTGACGAGCGATAAGCTTAAGCACTTTTTATTTCGTTTATTTATGTACGAGTATAATAAGCAGTGGCCAATCATGAAGAAAACTGGAAAATTGTGCGTAAAATTATTTTAAAACAGAGGGATCATCGGTTTGCATTAATAACGCAAAATTGTTGCTTTTTCTTCGTTTTTTTTAAAGAGAGAGGGAGAGAACTTCGAAGCTTTTTTCGCTCTTGGATCATGCTCCTCGAAAGCTCTACTAAGGCCGTGTTTATATGTTGGAAAATGAGTTGAGGGCAGAACTTATAGCTAGGTTATGTGTGCTTAGGAAACTTACACTTAGGCATAACACTTAAACAAACTATGATTCCAAACATAGCAACATGCTCCAGTGATTAGAACATGTGAGACATGGTTTCCTCAATTTAAAAGTGGAGATTTCGATTTGACAGACAATGAAAGCGAAAAAGTTCGAAGACGAGGAATTGCATGTTGATCTAACCCAATCGCAACCAAAATTAGCAGAAACACTACATGTGACTCGAGGAGCAATTTGCCAACGTTTAAAAGTCATGGGAAAGATCCAGAAGTATAGAAAATGGGTGCCACACCAGCTGAACGATAGACAAATGGAAAATCGAAAAACCGTTTGTGAAATGCTGCTTAGACGATTCGAAATGTCACGGGGGACGAAAAATGAATTTATTTGGAGAACTTGAAGCGAAAAAAATCATGGCTTTCCCCTGGTGAAGCTGGCCCATCGACTGCAAGGCCAAATCGCTTTAGCCATAAGACAATACTCTGTGTTTGGTGGGACCAGTGTGGTGTGGTGTACGTATACTACGAGTTGTTAAAACCTGGTGAAACGGTGAACACGGATCGCTACCGACAACAAATGATCAATTTGAATCATGCGTTGATCGAAAAATGGTCGGAATGGGCCCGAAGACATGGCAAAGTTATCTTGCAACATGACAACGCGCCGTCTCATACCTTTAAACTGGTGAAAGACACATTAAAAACCCTTTAATTGGGAAATATTATCGCACCCGCCGCACTCTCCAGACCTCGCCCCGTCCGACTATCTCCTTTTCGCATCGATGAGACACTCCGTTGCAGAGCAGTGCTTCGATAATTTTGAAGAAGTCGAAAAATGGCTCGTCGAATGGTTTGCCTCGAAAGAGAAAAAGTTTTTTTGGAATGGTATCCATAATTTGCCTGAGAGATGGGCGAAATGTGTAGTAACCAATGGTCAATACTTTGAATAAAAAAATTTTGAGATTCCTTTGAAAATTAAGTGTTTTCTTTATCCAAAAAAACGGCAAATTTCAACTAACCCCTGGTATACATATGGTACCTATGCTATAGTTGTCCGAACTGGCCGGTTCCGACAAATTATCGTTCAAATGTACCAGATAGCCGACTGGTTAGCATTGCGTACTGTCATTCGGAAGGACGGGGTTCGAAACCTGATCTGACTAATAGGCAAAATTTGTGGAATATTAATATAAATAAAAAAAATTAAATTAACTATTTTAATTACGGTCGCAGCTCGGCAGGAATTGTCAATCCCTCCGAGTGTATTTTTGACATGACATGAAGGCATGGAAAAGCATCAAGACGCTCACTACAAATTGGAGAATGAACTCGACGGAAAATAGTTTCAGCGGTACTTCTGGCTGTCTAGTTTTGCTGAAATTTCTCCAAAACTGAGGGACTAGTTTGCAGACGAGCAGACTCGACATTCTGAACTCGATCGGTATAAATCTTGATGGGTCTACTTCTTTTCCTTCCGGTACTTACATACTTACATACTTCGTACAAAAATCAATAAAAACAACCAGTTACGTTAGGCCTCCGAAGGTGCTCATTGTAATATCACTCCTTAGATAGATAAATGGGTTTATAAGGAGGATATGCACCGTGGCCAGTGGTCTATTGAGCCCTCTGATGTCATCACGTTATTTCAACCAGACCTAATGCACCTATAAAACCTATCAGGCTAGAGGAACGGATTGATTTGATGTGATTATGCTCCGGCTGAATGACTCCTAGCTGTTTTTGTCTTCATCTTGCGACAGCTTCACTTTCAGAGAGAATGTAGGTACACTGATGTTACTGATACTAGCTCGCAGAAACGACAAGCTTCATCGGAGCAAATTTCGAGCCTTTACATATGCTTACGCAGTTACTAGTCTTAAGTTATTCTTACTAAATAATATTATGTTTTTAAATCTTTTAATATTGTAGCCGTCTATGAGTTTTCTTGATTGTCTGTAGAGCAGGTGAAATTGAGCAATTGTCAAATATATCTTTATTACCACTATTTCAATTAAGTCTGTAATGGTTTTCGCTCTTAGAAACTTCAATGTACTCCTTCAAAGCACAGGACGTTCGCAATGAAAATACCTTAAGCGCGCTGGCTGCAGTTATATAGTTTCTTTTTAACGAGATAAGCTCTTGTGACTTTATTTTATCCCAAGTCGGCAACATTATTCTGCTCATATTACAACAATTGGGATGCTTCCATCTTGAGTTAGCCGAGCTCCTCCTCTAAGTTGTGGTCTGCGACTTCGTATTTTCCCAACCATTGAAGGGAATTAATGTTTACTCCAAGCCGCCTCCAAATTTTTATGAGCATCTTTCATTTCATTTCAGATATAATCCTGCCGAGAGTTCGGCCGCAATAACAAGTATAAGTTAGCCTTCGTATGGTGGTACGCACTTCTAGTCACTCTGCGACTCCGGTAGTCGTGCTCGCCTATATCAGAGAAATACGCATCGAACTCTTGTGGAAGTACTCAAAAACAAAGAAGTAGAGCAGAATACACTTCTGAATAGAGTTATCTGCTTTAGTTTGAATAAAAAATGCAACAAGTCCTTCAGTAGAAGGGTTTGAGATCACGTAACACCCTCAAACCCACAAAAAAATGCGTTAAGAAACCCGTGTGCAGCCTTGGGTAATAGCTAGAAGGGGGGAGGCTACTCATGCGCTTCAAATTACTGCTAAAAAAGAGGAAGCTTCAACGGTTCATTGAAGTCTAATTGCAGCGTCTGTGCAACATATGTGTGGCTGTGAACGGATGTGGGTCGTGAAACAACTTGTCTTGCTATACCTATAAATGTGTCCTAATAAGTACTGCAGCGAGATTGTGTGCTGTATTTAGCACCAGCTACATAACAAACTATTCCGCTGAAAAAGAGAGTACTAAGGACTGCGATATGGGAGCATGCACCTTAAAAGTCCCATCCCAGCTGTTTGAGATCCCCGGAAATATAACGACTGACATCATCGCGGTCCAGGAGATGCGATTTAACAAGAGAAGACACGGAAAATGTTGAATACATGTGACATTTATTACAGTGATCACTTGTGATGTGTGATGAGATTCTGTCACTGGGGACTATCGTTCAAGCAATCAGAAAGGGAAGCAGTTAGCGCACTAGCATTTGGGGTCCCACATCACTGTGAACTTAAAGTCGTAGATAATTTAGTCTATCAAAGGATCAGCATCACTAAAAATAATTCCATACTGGTGCTACTTAGAACAGAATAGGTAATTGAAATGTAAAGTTCTACCTCGATGAATGAAAATCAAGCTCTACAAACCGCTTATCATTCATATGGTGCAGAAGCGTAGACGATGCCAACAGTCCCCCTGCGGGTTAGGGGTTCAACCGCGGTAAGTCGTAAGATGCGACTAAAATCCAATAGTTTCCGCAATAGTCGAATCTTTATACCGGAACGAGCTGGATTTTTATCCAGCCAAGGACTGTTTCTCCCGCAACATTCCTCAAAAACTACTTTGGGGAATATTTTTGCGGTTACAACAACAATACAACAACCGATGTATCGAATTTGGGAGTTCCCAAGAGAAAGGTATTGCGCGAGATGTACTCGTATGCTCCTTTGGGCAATACACTACGTCGAATATCGCAGAAGTTGGAACACTGAGCTATACTAGATATCTGACGATATTGACGTAGTTTATGTCATGCAGATGGGTACAAACCCTCCAGCTTTGAAGGTATGCGATGCAGTAGGCACTGGCGGAACCATAAATAGTGATAAGCCTTCAAAAAGTCACGGCTTGGTGGAGAAGAAAATGTCCTTAGTAGGTGCAGAGCTGCGAAAAAGAAAAAAAGACTGGTGCTCTATCATCGATTCATCTATAAACGCGTGAGTCATGCCTACGACAACTAAGAAGAGGCAAAAAAAAGTGGTAAGCTGAGAGAAATGCTGCATAGCTAGAAGCTTATGAAATCGAAAGTAAAGTTACACTCACCACAGAGTGTAAAGAGCCAACCGAAATTCTTGTTGGGAACAGATTGGAGCCTGAAGAGATTTATATATGTAGTTAACGTCTCCAAGAAAAAGGTAAAAAATATTGCCTTTTCTGCCTAAAACACTCTTTTCTATTTCCGCCGTAGAGACAAAGAGTAGGGTTATGTTTGTTGAAGAGTATTTTTTTTTTGTTTGTTTCCTCTGTATTGATAATTTTAAAACTATTATTTCAAACAACTTAAAGTTTTCATATACATATAAATCTGTTTATTCTTTTAACTGAATTTGCGTAGAAATATTCAACAATGATGATGCAAAATTTGATTTTCAGTATTGAATAAATTAATAAACAGTTGAAGTGACAATGACCATACAGTAGGAAGAAACAATAAATGCTTATTTTAGTAAAATAAAATAAAAAAAAAGAAATCAAACAGATTCATAGCGTGATTTCATCATTTTCTTAATGTATGTTTTATAGTCTTCACCGGGTGTAATACCAGGCTTGTTACCCAAACCAACAGTGGACGAGCGTGCCTCTGCCTATAAGCCATAAATGTAATTATTAATATATTAATATTGTTATTTTTGTTTAAGCGAATAGCTACAAACCTCAATTATACTTGTACGTCCTTGATTTTTACGACCCAAGCCCTGTCCCTCGGACCAACCCATCTTCTGTAACAGACGATTGCCAACGTTATTGGAACCTATCGGCATAGGTGGCGCTTCCGGTTGACGTGATGCCATCGATTTCATTTCCATTTCGAAACGTTCGCGACTACGATTCGCCACTGGTGGATCGCTTTCACCATATTTCTGTCGACGCTCTTTGGCACGATCCCGATAATTGTTACTAAAAATTTTGTAAAAGTAAATAGGGAAATATTACAACAACAAAAATGCATCGAAGTGAAATACTTACGCAAAGTTTGTATTCGCAGCTGCATTAGCGTTGGCGCCACGCGCTAAATTGAACTTTTGCAAATTTTGTTTATGTAAGTCAGACATTTTTAAATGCTTCTGCAAGATTTCCAACGACTGAAAGGCCCGTTTGCACAGCAGGCATGTGAGTTTTTGAAAATCGACATAATCCTTTTCACTAGCATCTCCTGCGCTGCCAACACCACCCATTGATGCTGACGGCGCAGCATGATCCTCATCTGAGTCGGACGCATAGGCTGTGAGCTTATTACTACTACTCGCCGCTGTCGGCAAATAATCTACCAATTTGGCACGTTCCTTCTTCTCTAATATAGAGAAACCAACGTCGGCATAGCCGCTTGAAAGAAGTCCACTCGAGCTGCTACCAGCTGCGCTTGCTGTACGCAACGCCACATCATCTGTCTTGGAAGGTAAAATAGGTTGCGGTGTCGCCACTACTGTGTAATCTTTCTTTTGATTCAACTGTTTGGCCCATTTCTCCATATCTTTGACGATTTTCTTAGCTACCTTCACCTTATCATGTTTATTCGCTCCATCCTTTTTATCTTTCTTTTCATCGTCATTACCGGTCGTTGTGGCAGCAGCTGCTGATGTACTTGCTTTACCATCATCTCCTGCTTCGCTGTTCACAACATCCTGCACGGTGGCAGCGGCAGCTGCTGGTGTCGCCAAAACATAGGTGCTCTTACGCTGATCCCAGTAGAGATAAGCGCCTGTTTCGCTATTATAATAATATTGGGAATGTGCATCGTAATATAGACCTGTTGTGGGATCATAATAATAGCCTGAGGTCTCGTCATACTGATATAGTGTGACATCGGGTGTAGCTGGAATGAAAAATTTTCGTTTTTTTTTTTTTTTTTTGTCAATAATAACCAGCAGGGTCAAGTATGCATTGTACAATACTTACGATAAGTTTTGCCATCGTTTCCTTTCGGTGTAACCACATTCTTCAACGCTAAACTTGCTTTTACGGCCGCCGCAGCCGCTGCAGCAGCAGCTGCTGCTTGTGTAGCTGTTGTCTCAATACTATTCATTTTCTTTTGTTTTCGTTGTATGGCAGAAAGTGCCACAGCGGCTGCCGAATTCGCTGACGTTTCCTCCAACTGCGCCGAACTAGGCAAATTTCCATAATGTCCTTTGTTTATCTCACTTATGTAATATTCGGTGTAGTATTGTAGATAATGCGCTTGTTCCGCTGGTGTTGATGCATACAAAGCTGCGCTATACTCGGCCAAGCGGGGTACATCAGCTAAGGTGTACTCCGAACCGGTGGCACCAACTAAAGAACTTCCAGCAGCCATCATCTCAGCAGCTGTCATCGGGCCAATAGAGGAACCGCCCGCGGAGCCGGAATCTCCTTTCTTGGGCACAATTTGACGATTCTCATGGTCTATGCAGTAACTGACGAGCACTGGAAAATCAAAAAAAAAATATTAATTAGGAATTTTTTATTGAGTAAAAACTTAAATTTTGAAAGAAAAACCTTTGAATAAAATAATAATAAAATAAAAAACTATAAAATAAATAATAATAAAATAAAAAACTATAAAATAAATAATAATAAAATAAAATAAATAATAATAAAATAAAAAACTATATAATAATAATATAAAATAAATAATAATATAATAAAATAAAATAAACAATAATATAATAAAATAAAATAAACAAAAATATAATAAAATAATAAATAATAATAAAATAAAACATATAATAATAAAATACAATAAAATATAATATAATTAAATAAATAATAATAAAATAAAATATATAATAATAAAATACAATAAAAAATAATAAAATAAAATAATTAATAAAAAAAAATTAAAACGTTAAAATAAAATGGAATTAAATCAAATCAATTAAAACTAAATGAACTAAAATATTTGAAATAAAAAACATATCAAATTAAATTAAAAAGTAAATAAACTAAAACCAAATAAATAAAATGAAACAACATAAACCAAAATTAAAATAAAATAAAATAATAGAAAGAAAAATAAGATGTAGTTAAATAAAATATAAAAATAAATAAAAAAATTTAAAACCTTAAACTAAAACAGATTTAAATTAAATAAAAGTAAATAAACTAAAACAAAATAAAAGAATTAAATCAAATAAAACAATATAAAAAATACATAGTAATAAAATATAATATAAGTTAACATAAAAATCAAAATTAAATTTGAAATTAGAATTAAAATTAAAATAGATTAAATTAAATTAACGAAAAATTAAAATAATTGAAACTATATAAAAGTTAAATAAAATATAATACAAAAAACTAAAATAGCATAAAATGAAACACAATAAAAATAAATAGATTATTATTATTATAAAAATAAATAGAATTAAGTAAAATGAAATTAAATTAAATTAAATTGTATAAATAATAAATAAAAAATAAAATAAAATAACATTAAATTATATAAAAAAATTAATAACAATACATATGTATATTAAATAAAATAAAAAATAAAATAAACAAAAAGAAAACTAAAATTAAATTAAATCAACTAAATAAAAGTCTGATAAAATAAAATAAAATGAAATGAAATGGTTCAAATTAAATTGAAATAACATATCATATAATAAAAAAAAATTAGGTAAAATGAAATGAAATCATGTAGAAATAGTAAATAAAAATGAAAATTTAATTTAATTAATTAAAAAAATTAAAAACAGTATAATAAAATATAAATTAAAACTAAATAAAAAATGAAATAGACTTAAGACTGAGACTTAAATGAAACTAAATAAATATAAAATAAAATGAAATATGAAATTAAACGAAAAAAAAAAATAAAAATAAATAAAAATTAAACTTTATTATATTAAATTAAATATAATAAAATAATAAATAAATAAGAAAAAATAGAAAAAATTTTAGTAAAATTAAATTAAATTAAAATAAATTAAAGAGATTATGTTCTAAGTTAAAATAAAACAACAAATAAAAAAATTTATATTATACAAGAAATTAAGTAAGGTAAAAATAAAACTGATTATACAATATGAAATCAATACAAAATAAAGTGCACCACATAAAAATGAAGTGAAATAAAGCGAAAAAAATGAATGAATGAAAAGAAGATAAATAAAAAAAAGCAACAGCAGTAGTTTCCTCATTTCTTTTGATTATTTTACTACTCATAATACCTTTGGCTTATACTTACACTGTCGATTATCAATTGTTAAGGGTGGATCCAACGCCTTTAACGCAGTGTACAGATTCATCGAATCAATCAAGCTATCAAAGTTCAAATAACAGATTCCCCTCGATGTCTGTGTTAATGTGTCACGACTTACGAGTATTTTCGTAATTTTACTGGCCAAATCTGGCACATGTTGTTGCATAGCAGTGAGCACCGCCTCCTCAGTGGTTAATGTATCCAAATTGCGTAGCATAATCTCTGGATTGGGGGATTGAAGGATCAGTAGAGTTTTAATTCAAATATTTCAAAATATTTTTTTATATTTATGCGTTAATGATTTGAATATTTTTTTTTTTTTTTTTGCAATATCGCTTAGTATTTTAGCAATTAGTTTGTATGATATACTTTTCGTTAAGATGTTGCTAACTTCATCGCTACCCTCGCCGATTTTTTCGCTATCCTCACGCGATGCATAACATTTAAAACAGAGAAAACGTCGTTTGAAATTCAAAACGCCACACTGCGGTAAATAAGAATTTTTGGTTTTAGTATACATATACATACATAGATATGGACTTGGAGATGTATGCATGTACATACCTTGCCACAATGCCAATCAGTGGCATTAGCTTTCTGCTTAGGTGAGACACTGTATTGTAAATTGGCAGTCGATTGATCCGGCAATTGTATGGTGCCCTAGAAGGCATGAAAAGGGAAGAGAATGAAAGATAAAAGGAATATATTAATAACGATTGACTTTTAAGGTTCCCACAGACTACACAGTCACCGATTGGTTGATTGCATTTGGTTTGCAATGTTGCAGGTAGCACTCGCTTTTACGCATCAAATAAGAACTCGAACATGACGCATCTATGTAGTTATGTATGATTGTTTCGTACTTCTCAATATGTTAATGCTATTTTCAGCTCAATTATAGTGCAATGTATGAGAAATTTCTTAACCCTGCGCATACGTACATATTTATTTTATGATATTCATTTTAGTATGTTGTGTAATGTGGCTGAACAAACATTCGTAATTTCACGCATTACTTTTTAGGTATCACCTGACTAATAGTGTTAAATATTTTAATTTTTTTTTTTATAAAGAAAAAAAAACTTAGCTGTAATGCACCCTAATGTATCTAACTTCTTTCTGAGAATTACTTGGTATTTCGTAAGAATTTATTAAAAAGTAATAATATTTGATTTTTTGTTTTTTTTTTTTTTGTTTTTAACAAAATATCATTTTAACTATTATCAAAACTATGAATTTACAAAAATTCCAAAATTTAATTTTTGAATTGAACAATTAAGTAGAAGGTGGTTCGTTAAATTAAAATTTCCCGGAATATATACTGAATAATCTTTCCCAGTTTTAATTACTTCCCTTCCTTCTCAAAACTATGACACATAATAGAAAGAAAAAAATATCACAATAATCTACTCATACTTATACATTTTTGAAAATACAATGTAATGCGCTTTAAAACTGTGATCTGAGATCTTTTCATGGGTGTGTGTAGAGGTGGTTGAGCAACAAGTGATACCTGGGTTAACTCCATCCAACGTGCAGCTTCATCAATGGTACTAAACTCGACGAAAGCGAAACCTCGTGATGCACCTAAATTTTAGATAGAAGTAAATACAAAATATTTACGTCAAAAAATGATGTATTTTTGTTGTTGTTGAATATAGTTGGATTTTTTTTTTGTTTTGTTTACTAAAGTGGAATTGCAACAAATATCGTTTCATGTCGTTAATTCAATTATAACAAACAAGCTATAGGGTATAATTGTTTGTAGAACTTTTTTATTGTAGCTGCTGCTGTATATTTTGTACCCGTTGTAAATATATGTAGGTAGCCACTCTTCCTTTATAGATAACTTTTTCTATTTTCATCCAATACTTACGTGTGAGTAATTTTAACTGTTTAAGCACTTACTTAAAACTAGTATTCTACGATATTTTTTTTTTTGTAAAAATTTAAATAAATTTAAACCCACCTGTTGGTCGTTTGCGTATAAGACGTATTGAAGCAGTCATGCCTTGTTGTATCAGTATACTCAAAAGCTGTATTTTTAATAAAAATTATTTTGATTAAGAAATTAATGTAGTTATTTGCTATACTTACATCTGCTTCGGTTATATGCGATTGTAAACCCAGCACAATTATTGTATTTGATGGGGTTTTATTATTGAGATGCTTGTGAAAACTTTCATCGCTGTCGTCACTGTCACGTTCATCGTGGCGTCGTCCATGACGACTATGACGATTATCTCTTTAAAAAGAAACAGACTTTAGTACTTCACAACATTTAACTGCAAATTACAATTTCTTTACCTTCCATCACGATCTCTTTCGTAATCCCGGTCACGTTCTCTCTCACGATCGTAGTCACGGCCTTTATCTCTGCCGCGTTCATTCCAAAAGCGTTCGCGTTCGTCAGTATAATCATCATCACCGCCACCACGAGTACGATGGCCACGCCCATTATAGCTTTTATCATCCTGATAGTCATCAAATATCAAATCACGGTATAAATCTTTTTCTCCACTGCCACCGCGTCGATGTGGTCCCATACGTTCTCGTGATCTAGAGCGACTATTGCGGCGTCGAAAATTTTGATCGCGATTGCGTTCACTAAACAAGATATGTATGCATTTTAATATGCGAAATTAATACGAACCATTTCATTAGTACATCCATACATACCGTGACCTTGAACGCGAACGGGACCGACTATAACGACGATAGTCCCTTCGTGAGCCACCACCTCCAGCCATGTTACCACCATTTCGGTGCCGGCGTGTGCCTGGCGATGTGCTACGTGAACCTAAACATGAAACCAATGAAATTGCAAATAAAGAAGATATTTAACATAGTACAGGGAATGCAAGCTATATAAATTTCATTAGAGACTGGAAAACTTACGCCTATCCATATTCATTCTTTCGCCACACTTTTTCACACAATTTATAAACGAGTTACACGATTGTTGTTATTTCACTTTGTGATTATGAACAGTGATTTTCCTACCGAAACGCTGGTCTTTCAATTTCTCACAAGTCTACTATTCTCTTTTTTACACTTTTATGAAAAGTTTTAACATTTTATAATTAAATTTGTATAGATTTTTACATGAAGCAGGGAAAACGCTCGATTAAAACTTAAATCGATTTTTCTTTTTTGACATTAAAGGTTTCGACGAGTAAAGAGTAACGAGTAGAGATTGAAAATTATATGAGGACCACACTTATCTGCGACCAGAGCACTAATATTTATTCTGTTCTCTAATAAAAATTCTCAAATGTGTTGTATAGTTTCTCAATTATGTAGCATTCAATCAAATTCTACTTATTACCAATGAACGTAAATTGGTTGTTCACAATTCATTGTCCATTCTTATTAATATACATTCAGTGTTTGTTGCAAGTTTTCTATTTTAACTTCGATCATAGCGTGATTTCGCTCAGTAAGAAGAAGCAGAACGACTTTAGTATATTGAGCACGATAAAGGGTATTTCCCCAAATTAAGAAATACAAGTGAACTTTGTGCAAACATCTGGTTTAATATTTTTAGTTGTATTAGTATTAAAATTCTGGCGTAATTGTACATAAAAAGCTTTATAATAATGAAGAAGGTCATATTGACAAAAAGTAGTAATAGAGAAGTTGGAACTACCTTGAAGGTAACCAGTCCTGATAACGCTAAATCAAAGAAAGATTATTCAGAACTATTTCGTGTTGTTCTAAAAATACCCGAAAAAGATGTACAACTACGTATTTTGGATGCAGTTAATGGAACATCTTCTACTGGAAATATTGTGCACGCTATGTGCCCAAATTGCAAACGTACCTTTGACAATACGGTCGTGTCATGCAAGGAAGCAGGCACTCAAACTGATTTCAATGAAGGTAGTAATAAAGCAGTTGCAACAGTGGTTGTACCAATGGATATGACGCAAGCCGTTTCTGTTTCAAATAGCAATGGTCAGGATTTTATTATAATGCCACCAGCTTTACAAAAAGCTGAAGTCGCCTTACCAACTACACAGAACCTGTCTACAATACCTCAAAATTTAACGGTATCCAAGGATATTGAAAGTAATCAAACTTCAAAAATAAATGAAGCACATGTAGCCGATACAACCACAGTTACTTCTAACCTACCAACGAAAAGGAAACGGAAGCGGAAGGTTTGCTTGCCTCAAGTAGTAAAACGATCACATGCCCAAATGGCACTTACACATATGCAACCACGATTGAAAAGTAGAAAAGTTCAAAAGGTAACATAAAGATTTAATTAATATTTGTAATCATAAATGAAATCATACATATGTATATATATACATTTTAAGAGCCCAGAATTGTATGAAAAGACATCAGATGAAGCAAATGACGCAAGCCGTCGTGACTCCATCAGTTCTTTTGATTCAGATTTAATAAACCTGTTTTGTCTTTCACCGGGTGAACATAAATCAAAAGAGGATCATATTATGCGCACAATGGCCGAAGCATGTTTGGAGGCAGATCGGCGAATGGAAGGATTGCTGTAAGCAACTTTTTTCTTAAACTATTATTATTTAAATTAATTTGTTTTATTTATTTATTTATTTTTTTTTTTCGTTTCAGAACTATACACCGCACTATTGTTGAAAATGATTTGTATGCGTTGCGAAGACAAATATTTGTTTGGAAGAAATTTAAAAAAATGCAGGACTTAAACTTCCTACTTACCGATGAAGATGAAGTATGTTTTGTGCACTAAAAAAATGTTTATAATTCTAAAACTCAAAATAGTATGTATTAATAATTATATATTCATACATTTGTATATGGTTTGTTTCAGAGTTGTCTGCAACTAGCAATTGTTCAAGATTGTTTTCCCAAAATCATTGATGTTTTGCTAAGTGAGGGCTTAAACGCCAACGAGATTGACAGTCATTCTAACACCTGTGTTCATTTAGCCATTCTCAATGAAATTGAAAACGAATCGCTACGTTTACTTATGCAAAAAATTGACCCACAACTATTATTACAATTAAATGATGATGGATACACACCACTGCATATGGTTGTACGTGCCAATAGCTACTTGCGCGCAGAAATTATGTTGAATACTTTAGATGAAAGGCTTTTAGGAAAAGCAACATTTAATAGAAATATACGGGGGTCCGTAAGCGAAAATGAATTTGGTAAATACTATGAAGAAATATGTAAAAATCTGGAAAAACAATATGGTTTTGTAACGAGAAATGCTCAACCGAAATTGAAGAAAAAATTTCTAGAGACAGGTGATCGCAAAAGTGGGAATACAGCGCTGTTTTTTGCAGTGGAAAATAAATTAGGTAATTTACATATGTACATGTATATAATATGTACATATGTATGTTTTTGATAAATATTTAACAAAAACTAATTGTTTTTCTGTTCTTCTTTTCATCTAGAACATTTCGTGTTCTTCTTGTTGGCACATCTAACTGATCCTCGAATTTTAAATTATTGTGGACAAGACGCAAAATCGTATTATTCTGAATTTGGCAAGATGTTGCAATTGAGCTTGAGGGTCGACAGTGCTATGGAAAACGTCGTATCATTACTTCGATAAAAATTAGCTTACAAATTTTAGGAATACAACTAGTTAATTATTGTTAAAAAATTAAGTTTCATTTGTTTAATATATATTGTGCTTATTGAGATTTTTTTTTTGTTTTTAACCCCATTCAGCAATTTTGCAATCATTTCTCATTCGATTAAAATTTATTGGTTTTAATGATTCCGGTAAGTGTTTGATTTTAATTTTCTTTATATTATTTGTGTTATGATATCTTTGCCACGGAAGTTTAACATTGTTGTCATCCCTCGCTGTTGTAGTCCTTTTTAAAGATTGTGTTCTTTCCTGTACTGCAACTAATAAACGGAAAATTTATATAAGAATTGACGTAGCTACCAATGCATACATTGTTACATACCGATTTTTCGCAATTGCTTCAATTGTTGTTCGTTGAAATGTGTTGAATTACACATCAAATCAAATTTGCAATATTTTCCATTTAAGAAGCGCGTACACGGCTCCTTCTTACTTTCTTCCTCCAGCACTTTTCTCGGGTCTATAAAATAAGTAAGCCAAACGAAATTTCAAGTATTTTTTAGGTAAAGAAACAAACAGCTTCACCTTCAAACCGTCGCATGTAGCGAAGTTTGGTCATTTTATGAATTAATCCAGAGTTGTGCGTCTTTCGTACATTAACATCGTTCTTAAGAAAACAACAACAGTAGTCACAATAAAAGCTTCTGCCACCCATTGATTTGATTAATTTTTAATGAAAATCGCAATCTGTTTGTTTATTTACAATTAAAAGTCAACAAATAGTAAAATTGTAAATGGAATGGCAGTTCAATTTAACAATTCACAATGGATCGGTTAAACATAACTGTTTTGTCGATTTGTAAATTCCACTTAGAACAATATAAATAAATGGATAAAAACAATTATTGATAGATTAAATGATAAGGGGCTCATCAACTTTATAAAATAATAAATTTATCATTTTATATCAATATTATATTTTAGCTTTTAGTCATAACCGAAATATGGCAACATTATCTTGATCAGAGCAGTGTTGTATAGCAATTTTTAAGCCATAAACAACCATATGTTTTATTTTTTCTCGTCGTTTGTCATCTTATCAGAGAAAAAGTACACAAATGGATTTACATTTTGCACATCGCTCAAAACATTCATTCCGTAAATAAGTTTCAAATAAAATTGTAAATGACGAGCAAGACGTCTGAAAGCAGTGGGCAATCTTTACCTTCTGGAGTAGCAGCAGAATCTGTGGACATTTCAATGGGTGACCAATCAGATCAATTGCAATTGCCTCCTATTAATTTTGAAAATGATCGCTTTCCTTACTGCATCGTATGGACTCCTATACCTGTTCTTACCTGGTTATTCCCAATGATTGGACATTTGGGTATATGTACATCCAGTGGTGTAATTCGAGATTTTGCTGGACCCTATTATGTTTCGGAAGATAAAATGGGATTTGGAAGACCAACACGTTACTTGCGCCTTCATCCGAAAAACGTACCTGGCGGAGCTGTAGAATGGGATGAGGCGGTAGCCAAAGCTTCAGTATTGTATGGAACACGTATGCATAATCTCTTCTGTGACAATTGTCACTCACATGTAGCCACTGCACTATGTGGTATGAGATACAAAAGACGAACAAGTTGGAATATGGTCGTTTTGGCGTTTTGGTTATTTCTGTGTGGACGATATGTTGGATTTTTTGGTTTTGTTAAAACATGGCTGCCGTTTTTAATTGTGGTTTCGCTGTGTGTATTCTTGGCAGAATATCTTTGAAATTATGGATTTATTCAAGAATCCGTCTTATGATATGGAAATTTAAGCGAATATTTTATTGTGCAATCAATTAATTAATATTAATAAAAAACAGTATCAGCAAAAATGTTGCTTTTGCTGGAAACCGTCAGTATATGTATATACAGGATATAAGAATGTCTATTTTTTATACGTTAGCATAATCTATAAATGTGATAAGATGAAAACCACTTATATCAGGTGTTCATATAATCTCTTATCAGTCACTTTGTTGAATTGATTAATGAAGTTAACATTTGGCTATATATCGACTGCCAAAAATAATAAACATAAACAACTGAAAACGGAAATAGCAACTGTTGAAAGCAATATATATGTACATGCCATCATAATCTGATTAATCATACGCTTCAGGGGCTTTCTTTTGAATTCGTTATAATCTTTTATTTATATATGAAAAGGAATAAATACAAATTTAATATCAAAAATGTTCATTTTAAGCTATTACAATTATTCGCCTAATGCTTTATTAATCTCTGGCGCTAGTTCCAGCAATTTTTTCCATTGATGAATATGCAGAGATATGCCTTTTTTACCCGGCATAATTTCGCCATTTTTCTCATAAAATTCGCGAATATCCACCATTTTGCGCCCTTTAAACTCATTGATTCGCACCTGGCGCAACTTTTCAATTGTCCAAGGGCCGTTAGGATTAGCATCTTCACCACTAGTACTGCTGCCCGTTTTCGATTTCTTCGATGGTGGTGCGCCTCTCTGTGAAAAGGGGCCAGGTTAAACCAATTCAATTTTTATTTCATGCAATTTGCTTACGTCTTCTGGTCCTGAATCAGAAGTGGATGATTCGCTTTGCTTCTTGGCTCTGGGCATTGTGAAAATTATTTAATTGGGAAAGAATTATATCTTTGTTTTCTGGACAATGTATAAATTCGAGCGGGATTAATGCAATATCTAAGATGGAACCGCAACAACAATAACATGACATCTTTGACAGCATACAGTACAGCCAGGGTTGTTACTAAAGAAAACTTAGGAAAAAAATTTAAGAATTTACAGGGCGTCTTAACGTTCTTATAAATCTTACAGTTGTAGAACAGGTTTCTTCTAAATTATACAATATTAAGCTTTAAATTGAGATTCAAGCAAGCGTAAAAAAATGTTGCTATGAGGAAAATTTCGTAGAGTTGTATGTATTCATTTAAAACGTCAAAGTCCATCCGTCACGCAACGCGACAACAAAGTCTTGTTTGGTATCGCCCTTACTCTCGCTCGCATAGCGGTTGGTATACAAAGAAAGGTTCGCTTCGCACTTTGGGATCTCGCAAGCTACGACTGGCAAGTCAAATTGTTAAGCTGATGCCAGATAAAATTATTTATTGGCGTGACGTTTCCAACTCTGTCAGCGAAGTGAAATTGCTCCTGCCGGATAGGGGCTCAATAATTTATCCGTGGTAAGGCATGCCTGTCGTAAGAGGCGACTAAAATCCAATAGTTCCCACGACAGTCGGGTCTATATACCGGAACGACCTGGATTCTTATCCAGCCAATGACTGTCTCTCCCCCATAATCACCGAAAACCAATTCGGGGAATATTTTGAGGTTACAAGATATAATGTGGCAAGAATCAGAAAACACAATAGACCAAAGGTTACGGAGTACATTCTCATTTGTATTTTTTTAAAACGTCGTAAGACTACTTGACGTAGTCAAAAGGATGCGATGCCATCAAAGAACAAATAATTAAATTTTAAATTTTATTTGCAAAGAAAAAAATTTAGCGAATACATCGTACCTAATCTACATCTTCAAATCTGGAAAACCAAATACATTTATAAAACAACAAATTTAAATTTCAAAATACTTCGCTATGCAACACTTAAAGATTATAATGAACGTACTCAAAATAAATAAAACATTGAATTCGCCGCAAAAAAACTACATATGATAAATTTCACCAGTCATTCACGAACAGAGCTGCCATGGCTCGTTTGAAGAATGTTTGGAAGTTTTTTTTGATGATTTAATTAATAAACTATAAAAAATTAAAGTACTATTTTTACCTTTAAAAAATTCTTGAAATGTATATACTTTTTTCGGATTTTCTCTATTCTTTATCTCATCCGTGGAAAATTCGTCGAATAAGAAACGGGAATAATATGAAAACTGGCAGCCCTAATTATCCACGTCCAACTGTTCATTTGTTCTGCGATTTTTTATTAATTTTGCGTTCAGTCAGTGAAGTGGTGAATTGTAAGATTACGCGACAGAAAACAAAAGGATAAATTAAATAAATTTTGTATACTAGAAACTTCAACAATATTTCCTTCTCGTTGAGGATAAAAACTCATGGACACTACGTAAAATTTTATAGAAATTGTAGAGCTTTTTGCTAACAAGTTACTTATAAAAAAAAGTGGCAAAAGTACGTGTATAGAGAATTATCTTATTAAGTGAAGCTTGAGTTTTTCGGTTCGATGCACACCGAAATACAATAAATTGAACAGTTAAAAAGGTATATAAACTTAAAAATATATTTGCCTTTCTAATGCATTGTTGCTTAAGCAGCAAGTTGTGGTCTTGTGATATTCTTTGCATTTTTGGATTAGCGAAAGTTAAACAGTACATATGTGCAAACTAATAACAAAGAAACAGCCCAATTGGTATAATTTGTAAAAAAAAAGACAAGAAAAGGACTCATTGCAATTTCGGTAGTGGATTTTCTTTACTTTAGTGGTGAATAGAGCGAGAAATCTGTCACATAACAACGTAGTGAAGTGAAGATAATGAGTGGATAAACTAAATAATGCTGCTAATTAACGGATAATTGATCATGGCTAACTAAAATTTTCGTCACAATTTGTATATTTAACAAATATTGGATACATACATTTTTGTTTGTATTGAAAGAAGAAGTATAAAATAGGGTTGGTAGGTTTTAAATATTATTGCAAACTTTTCCCAACTGCTAATTTAATATTACGTCTCTTTATTTTATCATTTTTAATAATAAAGAATATATTATTGTGCAGACAAAATCCATAATTTTTTTCTATTGCGTAGTTGAGGCCGAAGTATGTAACATAATTTATGTGTGTATATATGTATATATGTGCAACATATTTCTTCAACTGGCATGTATACAAATTATTTAAATACAGATCAATTTTGGCTGCTGATTGAATGGTACATACACATGTACTCATCTTTCAAAATTTGTTCTTATCAGAATTTATTAGTATATTGTTCGTTGTCATATTCCCTACATGTGTATAGTATTGCATACTTTGATATTGGTATACAAAAAATTTTTGTTTGTATGTCTTCTTGATATACTCTGGTTTCTCTAACAGAAAACTTGTTTTTATCTTACTTTGTGTTAAGCATCCAACGCTTCTTTGTATACAGACCAAAGCAAACAAACAATAGTTCGTATATAGGTATGTATACATATGACTTGGTACGCTTTTTGCACACCTCATTATCATCGCCTTTTGCTAATAAATTACAACAAGAGCCTTGATGCTGCACTTGACCGTCTATGGCTTATCAACACCCGGCCACATCAATGCTTCTCAGCTGATTTTGTTCTAGCAAAATTATTACGGAAATAGTGGTAGTAATTTTTAAACGAACATTAATATTCACAAGTTGTATTAAATTTTATAGTATTAGTGCATGACACTGTCTCTTATATGAATTTTCCTGTCAACTCGCGTGTTCGTCTATTTGGTACAATATTTATTTTGAATATCTATTCAATCGCCTCTGTATAGTACATTTTCATGTATGCATACGTATTATGTATGTATATATTGTATTACCTACGTTTGTCTATATTTATTTATATTCCAAACGCCATTACACAGGGTGTACTTAGTATTAATGCTCATCATTTTTATTGATTCCTATAAATAGCATATTGTAGCAAAGTATCTACCTTGCATGCACTTAATGGCACAAAAAAAACATGTTTTTAATATCTCAAAATTAGAGCAAATCCAATAGCACATGACAAGTCTTATTAAATACAAAAATAAATAAATAACGATAAAAGTAACTTACACAAACGGTGCTTCTAGGTAACCGAAAATCTTTGGCATTTGCCCTTTAAATGGTTGGTAATTTTCTTTTTGTGTCAATTACCTATTCGCACACGCAAATTTCTCGAGAATGCCACAATTTTTAACAGAAAGAAGACGAATTTAAAATAAAAATTAATTTAATATTTTTTATTCTACAGTTCGTTCACCTATAACAAAGCAACAACGAAGTCCCGCAGTCATCATCCATACCTCCATCTCCTCCATGCATAAGTGAACATATTGTAGCACAATTGAAAATAAAGAAACAACAAAATAAAGCTAAATAGCAACAACTTTGTGGAAAGCTTTGACCATTTTATATATTTTCTCGCGAATTAAGTAAAATAAAAAACGCAGCAAAATTTTGCGTTGGTACAGAGACAATAAGCTAGTAGAACAATTGCAGCGCACATTACCTTGACAGTGACAGCACCAAGAAAAGTGACAAGTCAGTGAGGGAAGCAGAAAATAGTTCTTACGAAGCTGTTGTCACTTCTGTTAAATATTAAGTAAATATTTATGCTTATATATTTAATTTATAGCAATAGAAACAAAAAAAAAGTGTTTTTTTTTTTAGAAATAAAGCAAAAAGCTCAACAAAAAATATATATATACATACATAAAGTCAACGTTGGAATTGTCGAAAATTTGACATGTCAGCGGGTGAGGAGCAAAATACAACAATGAATGAATTGACGCCGGAAGAGGTAATTAGAAAACAATTTGAAATCAGGATATCACATTAAAAGTTTGTATATATTTACTTCAGATACGAGCACGTAGGCTGCGTACCTTAGCGGCGGCTAATAAGGTTAATTCGGTCACTGGAAACACAGCTACAACGGCAGGGAACAATTCCACATCGACGACGACACCAACGACAGTTATTGATGAAAATAAGAAAGGTTTGTTGAATATTTTACAAATAAACTTTAAATAAAAATTAAAATTACTCCCAGATACTAATGCTAATCATGCAGCAAAGGAGTCGCGAGTACTACGCACCAATTTAACAACAACAGCATCATCATCAGATGTGCAATCAGTTGATGCGTCAACCGTTCCGGAAGCCCCCAACTTGGATGGTGATGTCGAAATGAATTCACTAAATACCACACCCACTCAACACATGGATGTAACGAAGTGTACAACAGTGCTAGCTTTAGCTTCCGCTATGTTTTCAACACCAAAAACAGAGGACGTTAAGAATGACAGCAAGAATACGGATGTTAGTAATATTGAACAAATGGAGACAGGGGATTCAGAGAATACGGAAATGATCACTGAAGAAAAGCAGTCAACAGATGAACGCATTGAGCACATGCTTTCGAAAATATTTAATGCCACATGGAATGAATATGGTGTCGGTTCAACGATTTGTCCACAGACTGCTAGTTTTCTTGAACATTATCCACAAATGCGCTTTGATTTCGAAACAATCATACATGACGTTTTATTAGAATGCGTTTTAAAAATATTCAAAGATGAGTATGAGGGTAAAGAGGCAGCCGAGAGCAACGCAAATTCAAGTGCAGAACTCGAAGCGCAAACTAGTGGTGGCGATAATGTGGCAAGTGGTGTAAATACAAGTGATACTAAAGCATCACCATCACCAACAACATCCGCAATGGCAAGTACTTCTACTGGCGCATCGGCGAATCCCACTTATTCAACGCCGAAAAAGATTAAAAGCGATGACACAGAAGTACAAGAAATATTAGCAAATGCTGCACCAGGCAGTGCCGGTGGTACACGATCTTCGATTTTCTTTTCGGAAAATGCCATGACTCGCGGCAGGAGTAGTAGTAGTGCACGAGAGGATGATGGACCGAGCTCCTCACAAGGTTAGTTTTATACTTACATATTTAAATAAACATGGTATAATTATTATTATTATTTTTTTTTTTTCACTTACAAGCATCAACATCAGCTGTAACCGACTTGAATAGTTCCGGTAGTGTAATGAGTTCTTCTACCGTTTTGCGCGGTACTTTGATTAAGCAAGAAGTAGTTTTGTATTTAGTTAATTGTCATCGATTACGTCAAAAGTTTTTAACAGATGTGAGTCAAAGTAGCGATGCAACTGATGAAATAACAAAAATTCAAAATGTCTTGCAAGATGCATATGATGCTATAATGCGTACCACTATACTTGTGCTCACCGATCGCATTTATGAAAACAAATATCTCGTCTATGATCAATCAGCATTGCTTGAAATGATATATCAGGGTCGCATATCCGATGAATTCTTATTTGATTTAGTATCTACTGCATACAGTCAAGGTGACGATTTTCAAAAAATATTCAGTCAACTTTTGCGTGGTCTCTTCATTGGCATGCAACGGAACATTTGTTCGGCCAGTATTAATACTCAACAAATTGATGTGCTAGCCAAGCTGGTGAATATAAAGGTTGGCACAGCGCGACCGATGTGCGATTTGATTGTATCACAAGCTAATTTCCTGCCACCGATTTGTACGAAAATTCCCGGTAGAGAAATAGTTAAATGCAGTTATTTGGGCCCATTTCTGTCTCTCTCGCTTTTCGCCGAGGAGAATGTGAAATTCGCTGAGGCGCATGGCAAGAGCAGTGTCATTGTTTGTAGCATGTATCATTTTCGTTGGGTAAGATATATTGTACTTATATAAAATCAAATTTTTAATAATTTTTTGTATTAATTCCGACATTATTTGTTATCTTCCCTAGGAAATGCAAGCCATGCGTTCATCAATGCATTCAGTATTTTACTCTCTGTTTGTAAACGGAAAAAGCCGCCCTAAAACACTTGAGTATGTTGGTGCAATATTACGCCACAACGAGCGTCGCGCACAATTCTCCAGCGATGAAAAATTGCTTGCACGCGATGGTTTTCTCATTAATCTAATGAGTGTTATGCAACAGATGTCGACAAGAATCAAAATGGATCGTGTCGATCCATCATATCCATTTTATAAAGACTCCTTGATCTCAATAGAGAATGATACGAAATTACGTTTTGACTCTGAGGAATATAAACAGTTTCTGGAACGTGAATTTGCAACGGCCAAACAAAGTGGTGAATTCCAGACACAATGTTGGTTCCTTACACTGCAGGCGCATCACTTAGGCTACATGCCAGCAATACAACGCTATCGACAGAAGACGCGTGCTATTAAAGAGTTGCAAAAGCTCGTCGATGAAATTGATCGAACCAAAACACATTGGGAGAACACGTCGTATGCGAAGAGAAATATACAATTCCGTGAACGTTGGAATAAACAATTGAAAAAGTTGATGAGGTAAGTGACGCTTAAGATGATTAAAACTTTAAATGATTCTGTAAACACTTTAGCGATTTTCCGCCTTGTTAGAATTTCAGTGATCATTTGTCCAAAATTCTTTGCAACTTTTCTAAACAAAATTAAATTTGTTCTTAAAAAAATTATAATAATTAATAAATAAATAAAATAATTTAAAAAAATTAAAACAAATAAAAATAAAAAATTAAAACAAATACAAATAAAAAAATAAAAAATTAAAACAAATAAAAATAAAAAACTATAAAATTAAAACAAATAAAAAAAAAAAAATTAAAACAAATAAAAATAAAAAATAAAAAATTAAAGAAATAAAAGATATTAACGAATTAAAAAATATTAAAAAAAAAAAATAAAAAAATTAAAAAAAAAAAAATAAAAAAATTAAAAAAAAGTAAAAAAAATTAGAAAAAGAAATAAAAAAATTAAAAAGTAAAAAAAATAAGAAAAATTAAAAATTAAAAAAATTGAAAAGAATTAAAAAATTAAAAAAATATAAAAGAATTAAAAAAAAAATTGGAAAAAAAATTTAAAAAAATTAAAAAAAAAATTTAAAAAAATTAAAAAAAAAAATTTAAAAAAATTAAAAAAAATTAAAAAAATATAAAAGGATAAAAATTTAAAAAAGAAAATATAAAAAAAATTAAAAGTAAAAATTAGAAAAATTAAAAATTTATTCAAAAAATTAAATAAAAAAATTAAAATATTTAGTTATTAAGTAGAATCAAAAAACATTTTATCAAAAAATATTAAAGAAAAATAAAAAATAAGAAAAATATTAAGGAGAAATAAAAAAATATTAAAGAAAATAAAAAAATATTAAAGAAAATAAAAAAATTATTGAAGAAACATAACAAAATAAAAAAAATTAAGAAAAATAAAAAAATATTTAGGAAAATAAAAAGTATTAAAAAATGTACACAAAAAATTAAAAAATTTAAAAAATAAATACAAAAAAAAATATTAAAAAAAAGTATTAGAAAATAAGAATTAAAAAAAGCATCTAAAAAAATTTAAAAAAAATATGTATAAAAAAAATTAAAAGTAAAAAAATAGATAGCAAAAAATGATAAAAGTTACATATAAACAAAAAAAAAAATAAAGAATAAAAATTAAGAACAAAACTATAAAAATAGAGAGTAAAAAATAAATAATAAAAAAATAAAGAATACAGAAATAAAATTGAAAAAATAAGGAAAAATAAAAGTGAAAAAGAAATAAAAATATTTAAAATAGATATAAAAAAATAACTTTTTTTAAATATATAAAAAATTATATAAAAAAATATGAAGAATACGAAAAGATATAAAAAAAATATATAAAGCATTGAAAAAATAGTCCTTAAATTCTGTAATTTATTTTTGTTTTGGACCAATATTGTTATCTCTACACCAATGTGAAATATTACTTCCACCTTAAATGTAATCAAATCAAGTTTAAAAATATAATAATAATAAAAATTTTTAAATACACAAAATAAAACCATTTCGATTTTCTTCCAGATCCAAAATGTGCTGCGAACTAACTTTGCTTGATCCGAAACTATTGTCCTCTTGTATGTACTACTATTCATCCGTTTGTGAATTTCTCTTATACCAAATCGAGGGTCGTCCAATTGAGGGTCCATTCATATCCAAGGTACCGGCACATCAGCTGAAGGTTAGCGATGCACTTGCCGCACTTCCCGAATGGTATGTGGATGATATCGCCGAATTTATATTGTTCGCCATGCAACATGCACACAATGATATACGTCAGACAATCGATCATTCGATAATCACATGGTTGCTAACATGCGTATGTGTGCCCAATTTTATTAAGAATCCTTATGTCACTGCCAAATTAATTGAAGTGTTGTTTGTGTTCTCGCTTGGACCACAAAATACGCTTAACACAGCTGTAAGTTTAATTAATAATTATTTGATGTATAATATTTTCATAATTTTTATTTTGAATATTTCTCATTCACTTCTTCATAGGTGTGGAACCATGAGTTGGCGCAGACAATACTTTGTGGGGCGCTCATGAAATTTTACGTAGATATTGAAACGACTGGACAAAGCACTGAATTCTATGATAAATTTACAATTAGGTTGGTATATACATATTGAAGCTGAGTAATATAAATTAAAAATACGCTTTTTTTTATTGCTTTCATGCAGATATCACATAAGTCATCTATTCAAATCAATGTGGGATAATCCCGTATTACGCCAAGTTATGATAACTGAATCCAATTCCGGCAAACAATTTGTGAAATTTATAAATATGCTCATGAATGATACCACATTCCTGTTGGACGAATGTCTTGAAAATCTAAAACGCATACATCAGACGCAGGTGTGATTTGAAAGCATTTAATATTATATTTTAAATATAACCATTCAATTAATTGTACTCTCTTTTAGGTATTAATGATGACCGAGGCGTGGACTCAAATGAGTGCTGAACAACAACAAGCCAGATTATCGCAATTGAGTACCGATGAAAGGCAGTGCCGCTCGTATTTAACGCTTGCGCGTGAAACCGTTGAAATGTTTCATTATTTAACTGTAAGTGTGTGTTCCTTTGTGAATGCCCCGCACTTTGTTGAATTTGGTAAAAGCCTGCTGGGGTGGGAACTTTTGAAGACTTGAGCGAAATAGTGGCGGCAAAGATACGTCAATTGCACAATTTCTTTTTAACATCAATTTAGTTAAATTGGTTTGATTAGCGACTTGGAGCTCCAAGTGTTCTAAGTTGTTTGATGGCTTAAGTGAGTTGATGCTCAGTAACAATTTCAATCTAACCTAAAAATGATGTCTATAAAATAGTGAGAAGTGACAAATCATTTGAATTCTCACGCCTGGACAGGATATTGACCCCCTTTGTTCGAAAGTGAATGGCTACATCTCAGAACTTTCCCACATTTTCACCGTGTCTTCCCCGCGAAATTCTTGACAACCCATCTTTTCAGCTGTATAAAGAAATACGATTATACAATACAAGAAAATTTCGACGGTCAATAACGGTCAAAGTTGCAATGTTGCAATGAGCGACGGACTACAAGTCGGTAGCCGACAGTACTAGCGAAACATAGATAATAAAGTTGCAGGGTGAGGTGCTATGGAAGAGTTCGGAATCAGTCGGGTTTTTCTCGAAATGAAGTATATTCAAAGCCACATCAAGAAGGAAGTGCATATCTAGACGGTCTCAATATTTCTTGAACTTCAGCTTCCACCTACTCCAGACGAAGACCTACAGTGTGAGTCCCGTGAGATCGCTGAGGCGATTTTCTGCCGTGTTGTGCGTCTTGATATTTTTTGAAAGATGTGGAGGGATCTAGAGCTTATATTGTACTAAGCCGCCTCTGATCATCAAATCAGATATAACCCTTGCGGGTTAGGAGTTCAAGAATTTACCCGCGGTAAGGCATGCCTGTCGTAAGAGGCGACTAAAATCCAATAGTTCCCGCGACAGTCGGGTCTTTATACCGGAACGACCCGGATTTTTTATCCGGCCAAGGACTGTCATTCCCGCAACATTCCCCAAAAATTACTTTGAGGAATATTTTTGCGGCTACAACAACAACAACAACAACATCAAATCAGATATATACACTCGGAGGGATTCACATTCCCTGCCGAAGCGTGATTGCTATTAGAAAATTTAACTTCTTTTTTATTAAAATTGAGTTAATATAATTTTGGATGTTGGTCGGGCCATAATTCGAACCCTTGAGCACTCACATGACAGCACGCATTGCTAACTATCTGTCTATTTGTCCATATACGACACCGAAGTTGCCCAGTATGCAATAGGACCTTGCTTATAACACCAATCTTTGAATAGAACTCGTCGTTTCCTTTTTACCTGGATGGCATAGACTCACTATGTGAGCTTCTAAATGTGATTACCGAATAGCTACAATAACAACAACAAAATCTCATTTAATTCAGAAACCAAATATCTATTAGTCTTATGGCTCTTCTAAAAAAAAAATACGATCTACACTCAGTAGAAACGGTTCTTCAAATTATTTTACCTTTGTTTTAGCTAACCACCCGGTACAGTCTATGAAGCAAGACCATTAACCCACTTAAAATAATCATAATCTGTTTTTTTTTTTTATTTTATATTCTTAAATTATTGTATTTACAAACATGTCTACATACATACATACATATGTAAATTTCTTTCATTAATTGCGTTAAATAATTGAAAAAAAAAACAAAATACAAAATTCCATTTCCAGAACGACATTAAAGAGCCATTCATGCGCGACGAAATAGTCGATCGTCTCAGTTCAATGTTAAATTTCAATTTACAACAATTGTGTGGACCCAAGTGCAATGATCTGAAAGTACGCAATCCAACCAAATACGGTTGGGAGCCACGTCGGATGTTGGGTGAAATTTTCGATATATATATACATCTAGACTGTGATAGATTTGCGCAGGCATTGGCAGCCGATGAGCGTTCATTTCAGAAGCATATCTTCGATGATGCTGCCAGTCGTGTAGAGCGTTTGGGTATACGTTCCACCATTGAAGTTGAAAAGTTTAGATCGCTTATTTCAAAGGCGCATGATATATATGGTGAGTTGAGATACAATAAAGTCAACTTAAATATACGAGTACATATATGCATATTTATGTATTTTTTTTTTCTTTCTTTCTTTCTTTCTTTGACATTAGTTGCCAATCAACTCGCTGAAGATGAATGCGCCGATGCACCCGATGAGTTCAAAGATCCTCTCATGGATACACTAATGTTGGATCCCGTCATACTGCCATCGGGTACGATTATGGATCGTGCCATTATAACGAGGCATTTACTTAATAGCAGCACCGATCCTTTCAATCGTCAAACATTGACCGAAGATATGCTCGTGCCAAATACTGAATTGAAAGAACGCATCGATGCTTGGCGTAAAGAGCAGCGTTTCAAGAGACAACAGGAGCAACAGGAACCGGAGCAGAGTGTTAGCGTTAATGATAAGACCAGCTAAATCGTATTTTAATATAAGTAACGCGATTGAGTGGTGTGGAAAGTGTGCGGTGAATGACATAGGCAAAGACAAAGGCAAACAAACCACATAACAAACGTATAAAAACCGTACTGCTGTTAACGTCGCATTATAAAGCGCCAATGTATGTACATACATACATGCATATTGATTGCTGTTACTTTGTTGCTTTCGCTGTCATTGCTGCTGCTGCTGCCGCTGACACACAACAACGACGGAGATTTTGTTGTTTGTTGGCGTGTTAAAAAGAATCGAATTTTAATTAGTTGTTTTGTATGTGTGCGTGTGTTTAAACAAAAAAAAAAAATGGAAGAAAAGCCGAAAAAATATATTTCCTTTTTTTTTTTTTGGGAATCTATTTGCCTCAATAGAATTTGAGGTGCATACATATATGCTCTACTAATAACACAGTTATATTCATGGGCTTTTGTTTTGTTTCTGTTTTTTGAAAATTATTAATACTCTGCCAAGCAATTTATGCATTTTTCGTAATTACATACATACATAAATTATAATTTTATTTGTACGAGTTGTTTTGTTTTTGCTGAATATTTATTATACAATTATTATTATTATTTTTTCTTGTCTTGGTAAATGTATTTATTAGCTAATCCAATGGATATTTCTATTATTTAGCTGAAGTTCTCAGCATGAAGTACACAATTTTTATACAAGCAAATGATAATGTGAAAGGGAGAAAGAGAATGTGAAAAAACGAAAAACGCAAAAAAAAATGTTGATTCAATTTCCGCCCTTCTTCAAAAAAAAAAAAAAATACAACAACAACAACATCCGTAAAATATTGTCAATTTATTTGAATATACGATTACACACATACTAAATGTAGTACGTACATACATACATACATACCAACACAATAAGCAAGCAAACGAGCAAAGGAAATGTACGAAAAAAGCCGCAAAATGAAACTAAATCTAAAGAAGGCGTTTAAAAATACGATTTTTTTTCTATGTATGTGAGTAAGCATTAGTTTGAAGCTAAGAGTAGATACAAGAAAAAATAAATTTAAATAATTAAAATTAAAATATATGCGTAATTTACAATTGCCTACATATATATATTTGATTTAATACAATTTTTACATATATGAATACATACATGCATAAAAGTATATACATATACATACGAGTACATATAAATAAATACAAAAATTACATAAATATAGAAATATTAATTGTAAGCTATCTTTATTAGCATTAAATGGCGACTTCATTGACGTCGAGCATTAAATAATAATAAAAAAGTAAGTTCTTGGAAAAATATTAAAAAAAAACTGTTTTCTTCCTTTGAATAATTTACCAAAAAATTTATTATAGTATAAATTGGACTTCATGCGGCAGTGTAGTGGAGGCGTTAGCGGTATTTATTAACTTTTGTTAAATGCAAAATAGATTAGTTCGAAATTTTTCTATTCAACTCTTAATTAAGCTAAAGCTTTTTCGTACGATTTCACCAAGAAAATTGTAAAACTAAAAAAAATAGCGCTCAGCAAACAATCACATGCCGGGAATTGGTTGCAAAAAAAGTCGGTTCTACTCGCCGGAGTTTATTCGCCCAAGAGCTGCCGCAATAGCCGAGTGGTTATCATTGCGTACTGGCGTTCCGATGGACAGGGAATGTTATGTCAAACCCTTCGAGTGTATTTTTAACATGAAAATCAAAGCTCCTCATAAAAATCTGCCATTCGCTCGAAGATTGCTTAGTATAAATTGTAGGAGGAGCTCGGTCGAAAATCGGTAACAGGTAAATTTGGTTTGTGTACGTAAACAGAGCAACACCTGCGTCATGGTTTCTTCAAGTTCTTCTGATCAGTGTCCTTGGTTCGACGGAATGTTTGTGTTGCTTGCCGCAAAGACAACTCCATCTCGGTTAGATGTAAATAATGTCATGACGAGTCAAATTACGATTTGTTCAGACCAGCGCTTAACTACAAAGCCACCACTACTGTGCCTTCAGCTCATTTTTACATTTCGGTTGATATCTCATATTTTCCAGAGAGGAGGTTAACGGGAAGGCAAAAGCCTCCAAAACAGCCAACAAACGAGACATATCGACTGATATCTCTCCTTTTCTCCGAAGCGAAGACACACGGTATTACTATTCTAGCCTTTTACTCACCACTTCTGCTCAGCAGCACATCAGCATGGCTTTCCCTAAAATTCACACCACCATAACTGCAGTTAATACCATAAAAACCAATGTAACCCATTACTTTTACCTTGGTTCCGCAGGTTGGTGTTCTCTCTCCGATATTCTTTACTTTACTGGACGTTCTCCTGATCCTACATCTTAATGACTGCTTGTTATTGGCATCTGGCCAGAATATTAATCAACTTTTCGCGATTTTTCCCACTTCTCCACCCTTTTTCTAACCCCTAGACCAGGTATATGGTGGCGTACTGACACGAACTGAATGCTAAAGTCGACGACGTTAAAAGTTCCCACAACAAACAACTCCCAAGTTACTGGAAGACACATTCGGCAGGCTGCCCTTATTCACTCTGTATACATGTAACTTCGATTTCCAACAAAGTGCGTGTACAAAGCCGCAACAAACCCCTAAAATCGCTAAGAGGCGCGACACCTGAGGGAAATGATAAAGACGTCGGGAACTAGTGAGACGTAAATTAAGAAGCTACAAGCCGATCAGAACACTAGCCAGAGTACTGTAAGGGGAAACCCCTTGATATCACCTATCCACCTCTTACACAGTGAAACATCGATTCTACTAGTTAAGGGTCATGATGTTACGCTTTGCATATTCACAGCAGACATCTACTAGAAGCCGAATCGCCATCATCAGAATGGTAGTGTTCGACTTAAAGGAATCCATACAGGACAGAGCCATTTAAAGAGACACCGTCAACACCTTCATAAACTTTCTTCCCCTTATAGACGTCTACTTTGGGAGATCCGAGTAATTCTGATAATGACCGCGAAATACCTAATGTATGTACATATATTATCAACTCGTTTTTAGGCGAGGTTGAACAAAAACCGCTTTCTTCCTTCTTAAATGGTTGTTTGGCCAGCGATCTTTTTTACCAGGCGAGCAGATAATAGAGTTAGTAACTACTATTTCACACGCAATATCATTGCCTACATTTAGGCATGAAATGTACTCAACATGAGTGTGTAGAAAGTATCAAAGATATAGCGATAAAAATTATAAAAACTTCTTTTTTAATGGTTTAACACCTCGCAAGGGAACTCTCACGGCTTCAAAACACCATGTTCCATATTATTTTTGAATGATTGAAGGAGATCTAGCTAGAAAATATCAAAGCCATACTCTTATACGTTAGCCGATGGAGCATTGCAACGTAATTTTTTTGCCTACATTTAGGCACTGAATAATTTTGTGAAGTAATTGTGGTATAGGCCAAGAGGAAAAAGTGCGACTAATAGCAATTTCATCAACGCAAACGTGGAAAACTAATTTACTAAGTACGCTTAACCGTTGCTGAGCGAATTCCCAAGAATATGCTGTAAATTATGTACATACTCGTACATATCTATATACGTATAAATATAGGTATTAGAATGAAACTAATCGTCGCTTATCAGCTAGAACAATCTTTGAACTGAAAATAAATTATCAACTATGGGTACACATAGTTATATACATACATTTACATATGTATATACAAAAATAACTTTTGAACGAGTAAATAAAGGCAATTTTTAATTTTTTTTTTAATTATCGTTTCACTTTTATTATTACATAATTTGCTTATAAAATATGTTTTTATGCTTAAGTAAGCGTGTATACTGAGATTTACACACTAATATGTATGTTTGTGTGTATGGATGAGAAATTAATAATGATGACTTGTTTAGAAATAATATAGTATTTTTGTTTTTGCAAACAATTATCAATTATTTCGCATTCATATTCTGATACGCTGAAACTTAAAAACTAAATATAAGTAGGCATGACAAAGTTTTATTAATAATTTTTAACTATTTTTATTAATTTTTTAAAAACTGTTACGCTACATTTTTCCGAAAATTTTAATTAAAGTGAACTAAGCAATTTTTTTTTATTTCTATAGCATTTTTCTGGTTTGTATGTTGATTATAGGGTGTTATAAAATATTGAAAATTTCAAAACATTTGATGTTAAAAACTTTAAATATGAAACATAGTAGTTTTTCGAGTTGGATAAAGATAATTTTTTATGCAATTTTTTTATATAAACATAAAATTTTTTTTATATTATACTGGCCCGAATATTTTCTAATTAACTGCGAAATCACATGCTAAAGAAGATTGGAGTTTAATATCAAAACAATTTTAAAATTTGTTTTTTTAGGAAACTTTTAGATTTTTTTTTTCAAATACTATGTTTTTACTTCATTGTTGGGTTGGGATACTGCAGCAGCAAATAAGGTAAAAAAAATTAAAGGAGAACACGAAAAAAGTAGTAGTTAAATTATAAATAATAATAATTAAATTAATAATAATTAAATTCATAATAATAAAATTAATAATAATTAAATTAATAATAATTAAATTAAAAAAATTATGAAAATTAAATTAAAAAATTAATAATAATTAAATTAAAAATTTAATAATAATTAAATTAAAAAATTAGTAATAATTAAATTTAAAAAAATAAATAAATTGAAATAAATAAATAATAAACAAATACACAAAATTATTTTGACTTAAATAAAGTTGAAAAACAATACAATTAAAAACAATAAATAAAATAAAAATTGAAGAAATAAATAAATAAAACTAGAAAAAACTAAGAACATAAAATTAGATTATAAAATCAGAATTAAAAAATAAATAAATAAATTAAATTAAAAATAATAAGTTATAATAAGTTATTGAATTAAAAATTAACAAAATAAATTAAAAACCAACAAAAATGAATAAAATTAAAATTAAAGAAATAAATAAATAAAACTAAGAACATAAAATAATAAAAGCTGAATTATAAATAAATACAGTTAAAATATAAAATGAGAATTAAAAAAAAAAATAATTAATTAAAAATAATAAAAAAGTAATTAAATTAAAAAATAAACACATTAAGAAATTAATTAAGTAAATAAATTTGATAAATTAAATATAATTAGAAAAATAATAAACTATATTTAAATAAAATAAATAAATAGAATTAAAATTAAAAGAATATAATCAAATAAAAAAGTAATAATAAAAAAAAAGATTTATAATAAGAACCTAAAAAAATAAACAAAATTAATAAAGTACAAAACAAAATTAAAAAATAAATAAATCAATAAAATTTAAAATAAATAAAAACATAATAAATAAAAATTTAAATAAGAAAAATTAAATTAAAATAATTATAAAATATACCAAGAAAATGAAATTACAAAAAATTAATAGAATCGCAGACAATCAAAAAATCTATAAAGAAAAATATTTGAATTAAAAAAATAAATGAATTAAAAAAATTAATGCATTACAAAATCCAATTAAGTTAAAGAGTAGTAATTGAACTAAAAAACTATATCAAAATAATTTAAAAAAATAAGCAAAAATTAAACGAAAATAATTAAATTAAATTAACATAAAGAGAAGAATAAAAAAGGAAAATAAAAATACACAATTAATCAAAAAAAAAATTGCAATAAATATATATGAAATTAATTGAAAATAAATATATAAAATTAAAAACAAATAAAGAAAATGTATTAAAAAATCAATACATATAAAAAATAAATCATGTTAAAATAAAACAATTTAAATTAAAAAAAAAAATAAATAAAAAAGTAAAGTAAACAAATATAATTCAAAGAAGCTAAAAATACGATAATTAAAAAAAAACTAAATAAAACTAAAATAAATAAATAAATAAAATACATATGTACATACATGTATATGAAAAAATTAAGAAATAAATAATGTTGAAAGAAAGTAATTTCAATTAAAGAAATTTAAATAAGGAAAATAAAAATTAGTTTTATTTAAAAATTAGTTTTATTTAAAATAAATTAAATAAAATTAAAATAAATAAATAAAATTAAAAATAAATAAAACATACGTATTATAATATACGTAATGTTTAGTTAATAATATTAAAAAAATAAATAATGTTAAAGTAAAACAATTTAAATTAATAAAATAAATATGTAAAGTAAATAAATATGCATACATATGTAGTTAAATAAAAATAAAAAAGAAATATTAAAAAAATTAAATAAAACTAAAATAACTAAACAAAATTAAAAAAATAAAAAATTTTAAAAGACAACAATTTTAATTAAAATAGTATTAAATTAAAAAAAGTAATGTAAAAAATTTCATTATATTAAAAATAAATTTATTTTTAAATTAACTTAAAATAAATAAATTGAATTAAAAATAAATAAAACAAATGTATTAAACAAAAGTTAATAAAATACAAAAATAAATAATGTTCAAGTATAACACTTTAAATTAATAAAATAAATAAATATAGGAAAATAAAAAAATAAAATTAAATTTGCAAAATAAAATAAAATTAAAAATAAATAAAATGAATAAGGAAAAAAATTAAGAACACAATGAATTAATAAAATACAATGAACAAAAATTACTTAAATTAAAAATAGGCTAAGAAAAAAAATTGAAGTTAAAATTAAAAAAAAGAGAGCAAAAAAAAATATTAGTTAAAAATAATAATTAGGTTAAAAAAATGAATAATCTATAATAAATAAAACTAAAAAAAATTATTTACTCAAATAAAAATAACGAGAACATGTTTTTAATATTATGTTATATAATTTTTATTTTCCACAATATTTTTTTGGTATTTCTTTTAATGCATTATATACCGAATAACAAAACTGTATATGGAAAAAGAAACATTTTTGGCTTAAATTTACACTTACTTAAAGAGCTGAAGAGGGTTATTCGCATGTATGTATGTATGTAGCTTATATTTAAAACATTTTTTTTTCTCAAAAAATTATAAATTTGCTCTACTGTCATGCCTACTCTAAGCACTTAACATTTTTGTATGTTAGAAAATACATAGTTCTGAAAGTTTAAAACTTTTTCAAAACATTATCAAGTACATAAAATTTTATATGGAGAAAAATTATGGTTTTACAATTATGTATGTATTTAAGTAGTTAAGTAAAATAAACGAAAAAATTCAATTATCTAATACCTTTGAGCGACGATTAAGCAGCTACACCAACCGAAAAACGCAAAATCTTATGATTTTCGACTTATGTATGTATGTATTTATGCATTTTTCTTTTATCAATATGTCAGTTCAATTAAACTATACGCCGAAAAGTATACTTTACTTTAGTTGTGACAACTTTTCAGCTTTCCCCCAACTTAATATGAGGGTTTCCTCGCGATTCCCCTTTTTACTTAAATATTCTAGTGCCATTAGTTAGCAATTTTCTTTTACCAGAATGGACACCAACCAATGTAACACTGACATAGATTTTCATTATTGGTTGCTTGCTGTATAAGCAGATCCACTTGTTGCGGCACCGCCACACTATTCTGCGTTTGGAAATCGGTGCCATTTAACTTGCTCTTCACACGTTTGATAACTTTGCTCGCTTTGCTGTTCGTGATGTCCGCGACCATCATTGGGCCGCCTATCATGTGATTTGCGCTCATTAGTTGACTGTGTAAGAGTGGTTCCTCTACCGAGTTGCTGAGACTGCCATTACCACCGCCCAACATACCGGAACCACCTGGATCGTTGTTGGATTTGGAGCGATGATTTTTATCCATATCGAGTAGACGCCAATTGAGCAACGGATCATAGACAAACGCTTCCAAGACAGCCATGAGTGAGTCTTTGTTGCGTCGCAACACTAACATGACGCTTTCGCAGGTGCGCCGATAGGTGCCCTCAATGCCGGTCACCTCCATGGCCTTGATTAGCATACGCGTCAACCGGAATGGTATCTTTTCGGGGAATTTCTCGCGTGTCATCGCCACTTCAAAGCAATCACCGAAATCAATGTGCAATATTTTGCCACTCATGCGATCCAACATCAAATTGGAGGGATGACGATCACCTAAGCCGAGTATATAGCCCACCATGGACATGACAGCAAGTGAACGGGTGTAATTGGTGCGTCGCTCAAACCAAACTTCGGATGAAGGCGACTTGAGCCAAAGTAGTTTCGCGAGATCATCACCATGCGTTTGCGCCAGCGCGCATTCAAACACCTCAACCTTTTGCATCAAAGTCAAGTGATCATAGTCGGGCGAAACGCTCAACATGAGACGATGTTCCTGATTGAGAGCCATCTTTCGTTTATCACGATAGTCGCGTATTAACGTATGTAATGTGTCACAATGTGGCACCCAACCGATCAGGCCGGAGTTTGTGCTCAGCGGTATGACGGCATAACGTTGTATGGCCAAGTTGCGTCGGAAGGTGTCGGGATCGTCTAGTAAGAGCGTGTTGACCAGTGAGAATAGTTGCATGACACGCTCATCCTGACGCAAATCTTCGTGTCCCTTCAGCAGATACATATAGTCTTTGCCGTTGGAACCACGTAGACAGAGCTTACGTGGACGTTGCTTTGAGGTGATCACCTGTAGATTGGTTTTGATATAGTCGATACGTATCAATTCCTGGTTGGGGTTGTAGGAGCCGGGCACAGCTAATTCTAGATTTTTACACGCCAGCAATTTTGGCGAGACATAGGGCAGTTCCAGTGAGGTTAGCTGTGGCAATTGACGTGATATCTTTTGGAAAACATGATAGTATATATCCCAAGCGTGATCCAAGTCCATCAACGCCGATGAGGTTTTATAGCGCTGTGTCCATTCGTAAGCCTCGGTTAGTTCACGGCCGTAAGCCTGAGAGAATGATGTCTCCTTCAGAGTTTGTGGACCACGATCGAGCAGCGCATGCAGTGGTTCCAATATATCAAACATACCTTTCACATTACGATCACCAAAGTAGAGACGCGACGCCTCCTCGAGACCTTCATGCCATTGTTCGTGCCAAAGTATGGCAACGCGTATCAATTCCTCACTGCACATCATTGCCTGATCGACCAATGTGGGGTAGTGTTTGCGCATGGATTCCAAAATTTTGAAGGCCGCATTTTTGCGCGCCACCGATGCTGATTTCGATGCCACACTTAGTGGATAAACGAGTGCTTGTGGATGATATTTGCCGATGTCTATGAGTAGATGATGTATGAGTTGGTTGACAAGTTTACGATGCGTGTCGATACGCGCAATCAACTGTGGTATAACCTGCAGCCAAGTGTTAATCTCTATCGTCTTCATGCCGGTCAAAAGCGCGTCGTACACTTCCGAGTACTGACCATAATCAAACCAGAGTGTCAGTAGACGTAAAGTGTCTTGCAACGAATTGCCTTTAATGAGACTAATCGAGCGGAAGAAGCCATCAACTGCCTGTACTGCGTGCTCGATAATGAGCTTCTCCTTGTCCTGCAATATATCACCATTCGTGGCTGTGTGCGCTAATTTATCAAGTTGCTGTTTCTGTGCTTGCACTACTTTGAAATTCATGTACGCCCATAAATGCCACGCCTTGTAGCAGGTGGGATCATTTTCGGTTGCTTTCTCGAAACAATCCAAAGCACCTTGCACAATTTCCGGCTCCAGCGAGCTCTGCAGCTTGTTCTGCCATTTGCCCAGACGTAAATAGCAACGCGCGAGTAGACGATGATCTTGTTTAGCAGCCTCATCTGGTCCAATGCAATTCAATTTAGCTTGGAATGCATTGACAAAACAACTGAGCTGTTCGTAGGCACCCTGCATGTTTTCAGCGGCAGCCATGTGTTTGGTGTAGGCATATGTGACCTGTGGCTGATTGTAAGGCAATTGATCTTTGGGTTGTGTGGATGGATCTGTACCCAGCAGCATGACCAGTGTTTTGTGTGACAAATGTAATGAGCCTGACTTACGACACAGACTGGCGTATTTTAACCAAGTGTGCACATCTTCCTGAGGACGCACAACCAATGAGTGCACTTGTATGATGCGTCGCCAATCCTCGACTAGACGTTGACCGCCTTGCAAGCGCTTCCACCACATGCTCTTCAGTGGTTCGCGTCGCTCCGGTATTAGTTTGTATTGTATAACTTCCTCCAATTCAGCTAACATCTGTACACACACCATAGCGCCATAGGCACGCTCATATGATTCGCCTGCCATGGAAGTGAGCTCGGTGTCGAGTAAATCACGTGTGCCGTCAATTAGGCGTTGTGCTGTCTCGAAGTCTTCATTGTGTACGGCTAGTACTGCTCGATAGAAACTGCCGTCTTGTGTCTCTTCCGGTATACAACGTACATATTCTTGCATGGCTTCCCAATCCTGCAGACCCCATGCAGCGACTGCAGCCAACGGTCCAGCTCGGGATCTTGCCTCGCGTCCTAAATTTTCCCATTCTTGTTTTGTCACGGTACTTAGCTCGGACCATTCGCCCAAAGCTTCCAGACAACGCATGTGTCCCAAGCGCGCTTCTAGATCATTGCTGTTATCTTTCAGATTGCCGGAATAGTGTTTCAGTGCTTGCTCCCAATTGTGAAGTTTTTCATACCAACGACCTTGTACTTTGAACTCGTTGCTGGCATTACGATAGGTGGTAAGCAGACCTTCAGCCGCTTCCTTTTGCTGTAGTTTGTTGTTGATGAGAATGAGTGATTCGAGCACCTTCAGGAAGGGAAAAGAGAAGAAAAGAAATGAAGAAAAAATATTTGAATGAAGTGTAGCCGGAAAGATGTTGAGAAGTGATGTATTTCTATTGTCAAACTTAAAGACTGGTATGATAATAAATATATATTTGTCCAAAGTATGAAAAAACTCTTAAAAAACGAAATGGTCAAGTTTTTCCTTTTTTCTTTAGCCAAAAATACTCATTTTATAAATGCCTATAATTTTTTTCACTGAAGTCGTTACAGAGGACATAAATGCTTCCCGCTTCCCTTAAACGATTGTTACCTTGGTCTTCTGTGCCTTCATTATTACTTTGTTGAACTTAATCTAAGGACACCCTCTGTTTCAGTATAAAGCTAACAGAATATTCCACTGCTGAATAAATAAGCTTTTTAATACCAGCTTAATATAATAAAATAAAAAGTAAAAAAGTCTACGCATACTTACTTACACTACTACTCTATAACATTTATTGTAAGAAATTACCTACTGAGAGGTTATTTCAGATATTGCATTGTATTTTCACTTACCTGTGGATCTTTATGCGTTTGGAATTCCTCTTCTTTATAGCGCAATGCCTTTGCATATGCTCTGCATGCCATGGCGCGCGTACCCAGCAACTTGGTTTCGATTGGTATTGAATCATCGTCACAATGCTCCATGAATTCAGCTAGGTTCAAAATGGTTTGGGTAATTTCCGGCATGTCAGTTACTTGCAAAGCTTGTATCAACGACTGTGTTAGTTCGTGTTTATGCTCCTGCGAAAGTTCGGTCCAACATGAGATAAAAGCGGCATTAAATAGATCACGCAATAGCTTGTCATAATCTTGCGCGAGTACGTGACAAGCGCGCAAAGCCTGCGAACGGGACTCCTTCAACAAACCGATGGACAAACGCTTTAGCCATTCAACCCAATCGTCCTTGGACACACGACGTGTCACCTGCCAAGCGGCGCGTAAATTGCTGGTGGAAACCATGAGACGTTTCATGGTGAAATTGCTGCCACTATTTGGCGGTACTAATTCGGTGGATTTAAATTTAGTCTGGCGCATATGAAATTCATCATCTAGGCACATAGTGGTGTTACTCTGAATTTTCGTCAATAATTTTTCATATTTTGAATCGACAATACGATGCTTAGCTATGGTGCGTTCAACAAGAGGCACGAAAACAAGATACTTTTTGCCCAACTGTATAACCAGTGAGCAAAGTGTGGACATGGCTTGTTCGCGTAATTCTGGTTCGGCCTCGAGGACGCGCACTAATGGATGTATGATGCGTGAAGAGAAGTCAGTGAAGTCAAGTATCCAGGCGAGATGATCAATGGTTTCAAGTGCCACGAGTGAGACCTGCTGTGGCACATAAGGTGCATCGAACAATTTCACAATTGGTGGCACAATCAAATGCAGATAGTCGTCCAATGTGTTGCCAAACTTTTGTAATGCCTGCAACAGACGTTTCGTTACCATGCGATCCTTGGACGTGTCATGTTGGAGCACACGCAAAATTTGTGGTATTAATTGCGACAGATAATTGCGGAAGTCACAGCCTAAAGCAAGGGCAATTTGCTCAATCAAATTGATCAATGTCAATTGTAGTGGGGTATAAACAGTCCAGAATTCTTTGATTAATTTAAATATATCACACATATAGCTTATAATATGCTGCTTAACGATCTGCACCAATATGGCCAATTGCTGGAAGAGAAATTCACGCAAATTTATATCAGCCGTGCGTACATTCTCCAACAAACTTGGCAACACTTGTGCCAGATAGGGTACACATTTTATACCCAAACTTTTGAATATGAAAGTGATAGCCTGTACGACGCTCGTGTGCCGACTGCTCAGAGTCGGATCACGTAAAATGCGCATTAGAGCTGCAATCGCTACAGCGGGATAGTACTCGTCCAGTGCATTACTCATATTCACAAGCAGCTCAGCTGTTGAAATATCTTGATTTTCATCCATTTTAAAATCACTCAATGAAATGAGTACACTATCCTTCTGACTGTCAATAAGTCCCTTATTCATTTTGTGTTTATAGGGATCCATTGCACCCAACAAACCAAGTACACGTATTGTCTCACGACGTATGGAGCGACGTTGTTCGGTTTTCAAAAAGTTTATAAGTATATCAATGAGACCAGGATACTTGTGATAGGGTGTTACCACACGACCTGTGGCACTAATCAATTGACCAAGTGTCCAAAGTGCAACACCACGCTTCTCAGGGCTACCAGCATCGCCGAGCATTTCCAATAGAATGGACAATAAATCGTCAGCCCACATTTCCATCTCATTCGAACCGCCGTTCACTTCAGCCAAATCGCCGATAGCGCGCAGTACATTTAAAATAACACCAGGATTGGGGTCGGCTTCACGTAACTTGGGTACCAGAATGGTGAGTATGGGATGCATGTAAGAGGAAATCAATCTGTAAAGAGAGTTTTAGTCAATATTTAGAATTACAAAAAAAAATTCTGAACTCTAATTTTAGAAGAAACTTCGATTGACACAAGAAAATAATTGAAAAGATCCATAGGTTGGCTTAAGCCCCGTGCGAGTTTAGTCGGTAAAAAAATTAATAAATAAATAAAAATATATATACTAAGTAAATAAATAAATAAAAATATATAAACTAAATAAAAAAATAAATAAAAATATATAAACTAAATAAATAAATAAATAAAAATACATAAACTAAATAAATAAATAAATAAAAATATATAAACTAAATAAATAAATAAAAATACATAAACTAAATAAATAAATAAATAAAAATATATAAACTAAATAAATAAATAAATAAAAATATATAAAAAAAAATAAAAATATATAATAAAAATTAAAATACAAAAAATAGATAAATCAAAATATATAAACTAAATAAATAAATAGTAATCCAAAAAAAATAAAAAAATAAAAAAAAAAATATGTAGATAATAAAAAATTAATAATTAAACAAGTAGTTAAAAAAATATAAGTAAATAGTTAAAAAAATAAAATAAAAATATATTAAAAAATATTTTAAAAAATTATAAAAACTGTAATGATGAATAATTTAAATTTAAATAAAATAAAAATTAACAAAAATTAAAAAATGTATTATCTTTAATTAAAATAAAATAAAAAAGCTGAAATATAATTAATTTAATTAGTTTTTCAATGTTTTATCGAATTTTTAATATTAATCGCTTACTCACTTGCTCCAAAGCAATATATGCTTCTATATACATACACGTATGTGTGTTTCCCCCAACTAACCTTGGTGTGCTGATTATCAAATGATCTAGCATCCTCGCGCTCTGCTCCTTGTTACGACTCATACCAGAGTGTTCCAACTCAGTTAGCAGTTGTATCATAATTTTACGTAATTTAGGCATTACGTAGGCCGGATTCATAGCAGACAGTCGACCAACTGTAACCATAGCCAATTCGCGTATTTCAAAAATCTCATCATTCAGCGTTATAAAGAGTGCACTAAGCGATTCGGGTTGTGCCAATTCAGCATCAAAGGTTTCATCGAGGGAACGCAATATTCTTATTCGTACATTACAATCCATATCGGTTATAGCGACAATTAGTAAGCGTTCAATAACATGTGATACTGTTTCGCTGAGAGTATTTGAGCTCTCTGAACTGTCAGCAGATTGTACAGCGAGTTTTAGTAGGCGCGTACAAGTCTGCACTGCCTCTAAACGTATTTCTTGTTGTTCATGATTAATGAAATGATCAGCACAACGCTGTACGAAGTCAAGCATGTTTTGTTCTTCGAAATTAAAGCTACCTAGAGTTTTGAGCGCTAGCACCACGGTAGGTATATCATGTTGAAAATTCATTATTGCTTCTAATGGTATGGTGGCCATTGTTTGGTATGGCATTACCAGTGGTTTGTTCATAAGGACTTGAGAGAGTACACGTATAAGACCCTCAGCAATGGCAGATTTCAGATGTGGTACATTCTCGGCAAGTTCACGCAAACATACGGTCAATGCAGGCGAAAGACCACTAAAGAACATTTGTTCGAGTATATTGCGTATATCTTCAGTTATGCCAGATTTCACCGCATGTGCAAGTAAGGTAATACAATGAAATATAGCTGGATCAATAGCAGCTTTACGTTTGCTTGGTGTGATTTTTGGTGGCAATGCTATTTTAATGGCGCACATAATTGTTCGCAAATACTTATCAATGTCACGCTCTACAGCCACAGCAATATAGCCAATGGTTACATATGCAATATTTCGATCCTTCTCCTTGCGTGGTACAATGCTGAGTAAATGACTAACACATTCTGCTAGGTAACGCTGGACGAATACTTCACGATTGAAGGCAGCAAGACGTGGTAGTATCTGCAGGAGCGCTTGCTGGACATATGGTGATTTCGAGGTGCGTTGTTCGAGCACATTATCACATATGTTAATATAGTTTTCGGTAAGTATCTCACGCGAATATGCAGACTCGAGCACAGTAGACTTTAATAAAGAAGCATTTATAAAAAAGAATTAATTAAAGTATAATTGTTTATAATTTTTTTTTATAAATAATTACCGATAAAAATTTATGTGGTCCACCATGTTGTCCTTCATGTTCCAAATGCATATGTGTCGATCCTAGTTTACTTATAAATGGTGCTTTCAAGCGAGGCACTAAGGTGGTTAGTTGACTACCAACTGAGCTGGAGCCAGAGTGTATGACTTCACCAAATTTGTTATGTTGTGCATCGGGGAGTAAAGCTTTCAATGAAGCATAACGACGCTCCCAAGCCGCATGTGAACAACGAAAGAGTTCATTTAGAATTATTAAGCCGCCATGAATGCGATCATCACGGGTCATGCCTTTCTGGTCCTTTGTGCCAGCTGGTTCGACTATAAAACTTGCATTTGCTTCCTGATAACAAGTTTTATACCATTGTGGTTCACTCGATTGTTTCGTACTCTCACGCTGAGATGTTACAATAAGTGCCGCACGTAAAGCCTCTCCAGCCGATTCACGTATAGCTGCTTTAGGATCGAAAATTGCATTGAATATGTTATCGAAAAATGTTGATATTTGTTGATAAAAATATGTTGGCATGGCTATAGCGAGCTCACGTAAAATAAACACAGCGGCATGACGACGATACTAAAGGATATATACTTTAATTTTTTTTTAAACATTTTAAATAAGCTATGCATATACATACCTCTTGTCGATCGCCACTCAACATTTCAAAAGCACGTTTTATATCAAAATCAATAGATTCAGCACCCTTCGATCCAGGCAAATTAGCCAATTTCACCAGAGTGCGCGCCGCAATCTCCATGACAGTTGTATCATTGGAAGGTAAAAGGGTACGTAAATGATTGTAATATGGTGAAATACGTTTCATTGTATTAACTACATCACCGCTTATCAAACATTCTGAAATTGAAAATACATCATTTTTGAATTTTTGAAAAATAACCTTAAACACTACAAGCAAATTATAACTACGCACTTATGGCCAAAACAGCGCCTTTCTTATCGTTGATGTCGGCTGAGTTCACCATGCTGAATATTTGATGATTGAAATCGTCGAAAAAGGCTACTAAATCTTCCTGTGACATTTCACGCAGTTCTGTTTTAACATATAAAAATAAATCCTGCGCTGCTTTGCTTTGTACATTGCGATTACGCGACTTGAGGCCAGCAACGAATTGCTGCACCAGCGCTCCGGTAGACATTTTGATAGATTTTATTTAATGTAACCAGTAGCTGGATTTAATATTAGTTAAAAATTAGCAAGTATTAGCTCTTCCTGTTAAGTTTTGATGTGTTTGCCAACTAATGGAGCATCGTCTACTCGATGTGGTGTTGTATTAACAAGTCTCATGGAGTCTCATATACATCCACTTTGAGGTTAAGTTGAATGGTGGATTTGAAAATGAACAACTACACGTAATATTTCATTTTATATGTTTTAAAAATAGCTGAATAAGTTGTAGCGGTATGTTTAGAACTATTTTCTATATAAAAATCACTTCACTGTAAACTTATATTAAAATTTTTTTAATTTCTTCACGGTACTAATGAATTTTACACAGTTTTATACGTCTGGTTCAATTGTCAACTGAAATGTCTATGAATTCGCCGTACTAGTGCGTAAAAAATAAAATTCGGCGAGTCGGCGCCTCAAAATAAGCGAATTCGATGTAAACAAACAATTTTTTTTAGTTAAAAGTGGCGAGACGCGAATTAAGCGAGAAAGAAAGCAGTTGTGATAAGCAAGTGAGAATTGTGATAACGCAGAATATGATGAAATTGATTAACGAAGCGAAGAAGAGAAACTACAGTGTGTTAAAAAAATTGCCTACCATGGGAAGTTGAAAACTGAGAAAACTGATAAACATTTTTTACTTTATTTTATTTTATTTTATTTTGACGACGCTAAATAATAGCTCTTAACCACTAAACAGTGGATGTAACCCAAATCACATCCGTAACTACTATATTTCATATTAACGACTGATAGTACCATAATTACAATTTTCTACAATTCTTCTTCTTCGATAAAGGTCAAAACGTTGCTGATTGTCGAAAATGTCGTTACAATAATGGAAATCGTAGTCTGACCAACATGCTAGTTGTGATTTCCCAGCAGCTAAACATTACACAAAACCGTTTGAAACCACTTGAAAAGGGTTGGATACACAAAGAAGCTCGATGTGTAGGTATCACATGAGTTAACGAGAAAAAACGTCATGGAACGAAATTTCATCTGTGAACCGCTGCAAAATCGTTAGGAGACTGGTGATGAAAAGTAGATCACTTACAGCAACGTCAAATGAAAATGGTCGTAGTCGAAGGGCAGACCATTTTTTGTTGTGTATTTGTGGGGATTGGTAAGGAATCATTCACACTTTGAAGGAAGTAATCGTACAGTAGCCCACAGTTCTGACCAACAGGAGGTGAATTGCGTTTCATCAGTACAACGCCGGATCACACACAACGTTAGTGATTCGCCAGAAGCTCTGAGAGCTTGGTTGGGAGATTCTAATGCATCTGCCTTATAATCCGGATCTCGTACAAAGTGATTACCATCTATTGTATTACTATGGTGAATGATTTGGCTGTTGAATAATTGACTTTAAGAGAAACCTGTGAAAGTGGATGCTCAAAATTTTTTCCCAATAGGGACAAGTGTTCGTATGAGACAAATAAATTCCAAATGGCAAAAAGTTATCGATTAAAAACGGTGCATTTTTGACAGAAATCGGATAGTTCTAACTATGATAAATTAAGCCTGCAATGCATTAAGTAAAAATAATGGATGTCTTTTTACTTGACCTACTATTTGGGGTTTTCTATCAATACTTCAAATATGAGAAGCAATAAAGTATGTTTTCTTGATTATTATTGAAAATATTTATTTTTTGTTTACCATGCCTATACGCAATATACCAACGTCTATAAATATCAATAATCTTTAAACACTAATTTAATAATCTTTTTTAATCTACAGCAATAAAACAAATAACCTTCAATATTTTTTACGAATCAGATTATTGCGTACACTTGATTGGTTTTTACCATAATAAACCATTAAATAAGAACACAGTGCGAGTGCATAAAGAGAATGCGTGCAGTAAAAGAGAGAGCAAGAATTGGGAGCGTAAAAAGTTGAATGCCACCGGCTGCCTTGGACTTGGAAAATTTTGCGAATAATATAGAAAATTTAATTGTATACAAACTTTCCAAGCACGGGGGTAGTTGTTTGCTTGTTCAGTAGTAAGCGGAAAAGACGAACTGTCAACAGCGGGTTAGTTGAAAAAAAAAAATAAATAATAAAACAATTGTACAAAGTAAAGTGGTATAAATTAATAAAATTACTTACATACATATTAGTAAATGAAGTGCTATTAAAGAAATATAGAATATAGACATACATACACGTATGTATGTACAGGCATGCATATGTATTTATTTTTGAAAATGAAAGTCATACAAAGGTTGAAAAGGTGTTGTGGTGTGCTAAAAGTGGCAGCCTATTGAAGAACGAGTGAGACATATCTACATACATACATACATACATACATATGTACATACGTATTGAATAAATTGAGTAATGGATACCTGTATGTATGTAAAAGAATATACTCGTACATACATATGCGAAATATGTTAGTTTAGCGCCTGTTAATTGAATTTGTTTATGAATAGCTTACTTCGTTGTACCGAAGTTAATTTTTACTGCTGTTTAGTGCAAAAAAGTTTGAAGAGTCATTAATTTTGAATATCTTATATAAAATTGTATCTAATATAAAATTTATGTGTGTATGTACATACATATATTGTGACGCAAATCTGTATTTATTTAAAAATTAAATAGTAATAGTTTACGTCGTTATATATATGGATATATATATATGTAAAGGGTGCTTTTTTATGCTTGTGGTTTTCAATGAGGACATTTTCACAGCTCTTACTTGATTTATACTCAGCTTAGTTGGCCATTTCATAATTAACAGAGTTACTCCGGAACAACGTTTGCAAATCATACAAATTTTTTTACCAAAATAATGGTCCGGTTCGAGCAGCATATCGCGCTTGTTCCAATATACAGTAGCATAATCACCCAGCAGAGTCGGTCATTCGAGCAAACATTGATCGGTTACGCACCACATTTACACTAGTCTATAATTCACATTCTCAGAGACGCCGCACAGTGCGCACCGAAAACGCTATTACTACTGTGCAGCAGGGTTTCAAAGATGACCCGTATGAGTCCATCCATCAAAAATCGCAACAATTGTTGCTGTGCCCATCAACTTTATGGATGATTTTGTAGGAGGATATTGGTTTACCGCCTTATAAAACCCAACTTAAGCAAGATTTGAAGCCGTACGAGCATCAAGTTCATCACACATTCGGTGATTAGGCTCGTAATGAGAAGGCCACCCATGTCGATTTGCACAAGAAAATTTTGGTTCAGCTATGAAGCTCATTTTTGGTTGAATGGGTACGTTAACAGATCACAATTGTTACACTTGGAGTGATAGTAACCCAAAAGTCAGTGTTCACATACTGTTATATCTTCAACAAGTCACTGTTTGGTATGCTCTATGGACGGAGGGAATCATTTTTTATCAAAAATGAAGCTGGTAATAATATTACAATCAATGGCGAATCTAAAGAGCCATGATAGTCATGATAATGACTTCTTCATGCCTGAATTGGAGGATGTTGATGCGGACGATCTTTGGTTCCAACAAGGCGGTGCTACGTGTTATACTTCTTCTTCTTTATTGTTGTTGTAGCCGCAAAAATATTCCTCAAAGTAATTTTTGGGGAATGTTGCGGGAATGACAGTCCTTGGCCGGATAAAAATCCGGGTCATTCCGGTATAAAGACTTGACTGTCGCGGGAACTATTGGATTTTAGTCGCCTCTTACGACAGGCATGCCTTACCGCGGGTAAATTCTTGAACCCCTAACCCGCAGGGTTTTCTTCTTTATTGTCATTGGCACCGCTTGCGCGATTATAACCGAATCAATTATAACACGCCATTCATCTCTTCGTTTCGCTGTTTAGCGTCAGTTGGAAATACCAGGTGAAACCAGGTCACTCTCCACCTGATCGTTACAAGGGAGTGTAGGTCTTTTTCTTCCACTCCTTTCACCAGCGGGTAATGCGTCGAATACTTTCAAAGTAGGAGTGCTTTCATCCATTTGGATGACATGACCTAGCCGTTGCCAATACCCAAAGGTCCATAAATCGTTTGCAAAACTTTTCTCTCGAAGGCTCAAAGGGCCGCCTCATCAGATATTGATATCGTCCACGCTTCTGCGCCATATAGTAGGAAACTTTTGATGAGCGCATTAGCTGTCTTGGTGGGTCTTCGGCGTCTGGGCTATTTTTTGTGTGGTTATGTGAAGAATCCCGGAGGCCGCGGTAGTCGAGTGGTTAGCACTGCTTACTGACATTATAGAAAATTAATTTAAATAAAAAATTAGGTTAAATTTTCGAATTGCGGTCTTTTTTCGATAAAGAAATCACTTAATTTTCAGAGGAATCTCAAAAATTTTTTATTCAAAGTATTGACCATTGGTTTCTACACATTTCGCCCATCTCTCAGGCAAATTATGGATACCATTCCAAAAACGCTTTTTCGCTTTCGAGGCAAACCATTCGACGAGCCATTTTTCGACTTCTTCAAAATTAGCGAAGCACTGCTCTGCAAGGGAGTGTCCCATCGATGCGAAAAGGTGAAAGTCGGACGGGGCGAGGTCTTTTACCAGTTTACCGGTATGAGACGGCGCGTTGTCATGTTGCAAGATAACTTTGCCATGTCTTCGGGCCCATTCCGATCGTTTTTCGATCAACGCATGATTCAAATTGATCATTTGTTGTCGGTAGCGATCCGTGCTCACCGTTTCACCAGGTTTTAACAACTCGTAGTACACCACACCACACTGGTCCCACCAAACACAGAGCATTGTCTTACGGCGAAAGCGATTTGGCCTTGCAGTCGATGGGCCAGCTTCACCAGGGGAAAGCCATGATTTTTTTCGCTTCGGGTTCTCAGAACAAATCCATTTTTCGTCCCCCGTGACAATTCGATGCAGAAAAGATTTCCTTTCGAATCGTTGAAGCGGCATTTCACAAACGGTTTTTCGATTTTCCATTTGTCTATCGTTCAGCTGGTGTGGCACCCATTTTCCATACTTCTGGATCTTTCCCATGGCTTTTAAACGTTGGCAAATTGCTCCTCGAGTCACATGTAGTGTTTCTGCCAATTTTGGTTGGATCAACATCCAATTCCTCGTCTTTGAACTTTTCCGCTGCACCAGGATGTTCATTGTCTGTCAAATCGAAATCTCCACTTTTAAATTGACGAAACCATGTCTCGCATGTTCTAATCACTGGAGCATGTTCACCATAAGTTTCTACCAGCAACCCGTGAGCTTCAGCTGCTTTTTTCTTTTGATGAAATAAGAAAAGCAACGAATGCCGCAAATGCGATTTCCTTTGAACGAAACTCGACATATTCACTGAGGTAAACAAATATGACGCCATTATTTTGGCGGAATGTGACCTGCGTATTTTTGTAGGTTAATGTCAATAGAAAAAAGTTACATACTTGCCAAATCATAGAAATTTATACATATTGCTAGCGACATCTACTAGTAAAACCGGCACACTTCAACAAACACACCTGGTATGTATGTACATACATAATATATAATATTTATAGCTATTTTATGTTATAATTTTTACAATATTATTTTTTTTTTTTCTAAAACACTACTTATTAACAACGTCTTTTGTACATAATAATTTTGTTTAATTTTTGATTTTTAAAATTTTGATTTCACTAACAGCTTTGGTAGATAAATTGAAAAAAAAAATGCTTGAACACTGTGAACCCTGCACCAGCCTGTTTGTGTATCTAATTGTACTTCTTGTTTTTGGTAAAGTATTCGAAAAAAACTTTAATTATTTTGATTAAACAAATTTTTTATAATTATCTGTCGAACAGCATATGCATAAAAAAACTGCTTTTAATAAACATTAAAAATTTATAACAAAAAAAAAATAATAATAAAAAATAATATTAATAAAAAATACTATCCATTGCATTTTTATTCATATTCTCATTTTCAATGTCAATATTTTTTCTAAGCGCCGTTTCCTGTAACTCATAAAAATGTTGTAAATACTTACATATGTATATGCCCCTACTCATATGTAGGTATGTATTTATGTATTTATGTCATTTTACTAAAATTCTCTTATTATTTGTGTAAGCATTTTCACACCCGTAATCTAGCAATCGAAGCCATTTATTTGCTTTGAATACATATGTATGTACATGCATACCTATATCCACATTCTTACAAGTATACATATAGAGAAAGAAATTGAAAAATCACTGCGTTAACAGCTGTTCATTGTTTTGTTGTTTTGTTTTGCGAATAGCACAAAAGCTGTCATAAAGCCATTTGCTTCTTAGCGCGTCAGCTGGAAAGCTACGTAATTTTTACCTTCCTCTTTTTTCCATCCGTCTCTCGCCTTTCTCTCGTTTCAGTGTGCCAGGTGCTTGCATATATGCAATTAACGGAATCAGGTTTTGACTGGAAATTTTTATTTATTTTCTTTTTTAAGCGGTGAACGGAACTTGATCGATAATTGCTTCTTTGGGAAATATGAAATTACAACAAGAAAACTTCCGTGATAAGTTGTAAGAATAATAATAAATAAATACTTTTATATTTTTGTTTTTTTTTTTAGTTGGTCTTGAGGTCGAGTTCTGATCGCATAAAGAAGGTCGTAAGTAATAAGAGACAAAATAGCAAACCGGAAGGAAGGCGTTGGAAGAAATATGCAGAGTCTTCTTCTTCTTTAATAAAACGCCAGTCTTTTCTTCTCTTTGTAGTTCGGCAACAAACGTAGCCACCAAATGAAGCTAGGTTTCGCACCATTTGGTCTTTCCTACAGAATGGAGGTCTTCTTCTTCCACTTTGTTTGCACCAGCGTGTTTAGCATTAAAAAGTTTCAAAGCTAGAGTGTCCAGCTGTAGCCGCTGTCTCTTATATCGTTGAATAAGGTCAATGTTGTCAAATGCTCATATCTCGTACTGTTCATCCTTCTATCGTATTCACTGTCGCAAAAACATTTCTCTCAAAAACTCTTGAATGTCGACTCATCTGTTGTTGCCAACGTCTACGCTTCGGTATTGCTTAGTAGGATGAGCAAGCGACTTCTAGAGAATCCGTACAATTGCCTACTCCGTCCAAAATAGCCCTTTCTTGGATCTGCGTTGAATCTCAAGGCTGACATTGTTGGTGGTTTTGAAGATGGCAGGCAAAATTATCTGCGATTTCAAAGTTGGGGCTGTCATCAGTGACGGAGGAGGGCGTATACGATGACTGTTTCTTTGCCCTCATTCACTGCTTTCGCTTCTTATTCATTTTGAATAATATCATGGTTGTTGAGACCAATGATGTCAATATCATCGGCCTACCCTAGCAGTTGTACGCTCTTATAGCAAATAGTACCATGTCTACTAAGTTTTTAAGCTTCTCTTATTTTCTCCAACATTTGATTGAAGAAATCACATAATAAAGAGTTGGCTTGTCTGAAACTTCGTTTCAGCTCGGAGTGCACTTTCCCAATTCTGAAATTTACACTGTGATTCAGCAGTCTGGAGAGAAGTGTTCCTTCCATATACTTTAGAATGCTCGGACATCAGACGCCGGATCACCTCCTTGGTTCCAGCTTGAGTATGCTCCGATCTCCCGAAATTTTCTGAAAGCTACGGCATTTTCTTATAGAATTTTAGAGCATTATCTATGTTGTGATTATAGCTTTTCGAAGACGAGCTTTCCTTGTATTCGCTGTACGAAGGCGGCTGCGTATCTTTGCTGCTACAAGATTGTGGTCAGAGTCAACATTAGGTCCTCGGAGCGTACGTTTATCACAACATTTTCGATTGAATTACAAGTTCTTCGACACTGAGATCGCTGTAGGTTAATGAACTTTCTGGTGCTAGAATTTAGTGCTTCATATATCGGTGAAGTCAATTAGCTTCAACCCTTTTGGGGGTGTTTCATCATGGAGACTGAAATTATCACCCATCCTGGCCTTAAAATCGCCAAGCACAATTTTGACATCGTGGCTTGGCAGCGTTCATGGAAAGCACTTTTGGTCACATCGATTTCTCTTCCCCTCTCGACGACGCAGGTCAGGCAAAGAGAGATGCTGCCACTGAATCCTCCCCTTTTTTAGTCGTGCCCCAGGACTCTGCACGGTTTGGTTACTACAACTCGCTTTAGACTCACTCACTTTTTAAGGTGGGATTGTGGATTGTCATCACTCCAAATGGGACAATTTGTTTTGTAAACGTACCCACTCCATCAAAAGCTCCATTCAGCGCTTTACCGAGCTCACTTACTGACCGTGCGACGTGCTTGGTCAATCGGCTACAGTATTTGCACGAGTTGGATGGACACAGTTCCAAATGTTGCGAGCGATGGTGGATGGACTCATTCGGGTCATCTTCGAAACTCTGCCACAGCATCAATAGCGTCTTCGGTGCGCCCTTTGCGGCGTCTCTCTGACAATGAAATGACAAACCAAACTTTGTATAAATCGGGTTGCAGTTGTCAAAAAGTCCAATTTCGACAGGTCTAAGAAAACTCCCAGAAGCAAGACTACATCCCATTTCATTTGTGGTTACTTTTGGCTATGAAACTCATTTTAGTAGCATCCCAAGGTTGCTTTTACACTTTTATAACTGTTTTTCATTTGTGTTCTTCAATTTTCAAAAAAAAAACCAAAAAAAAAAAACAAAAAAAAATTAAAAAAATACTTTATAAATTAATTTCCTTTTATAGCGGTTAACAATAATGCACATGTGAACGCATTACCTGTGGCTGCAACGCAAAACTACTACTATAATCTAACACAAGCAGATGGAAAACTGGCTGATGAAAGCAACTCCAGCGGTCCTGCGAAGAATTTAAAATTGAATTTGCAAAATCACCTGCCAATCATAATGGAGATGAATGATAAGGCAAATCTCACCGCCATCACATGGGCGCATGCGGTGAATAGTCAAAAAGAGTTGAATGAAGCGCTCGAGAGTGAGTAGTGTTGAGATGAAGAGATGCCAGCGGCACTCTCTAGCATGGCATGGCGTATACGTAACGTAGCGTCAGCTTAATAAAAAAATGATTTTTTTTATTAAAAAAAAATATGTATATATACATAACTGCATATTTAAGTATGTAAACACAATTTTAGGTGACATCAACATGATTGAGGCGGACATCGTGCTTGGCAAGCTCAATAATGCCGGCGATGATTTGCCAGTGATGGCGCATCCACCAGCCAATTCCTCAGATCTCACACTGACCGAATTCCTATTGCGTATTTTGGAGCATAACGAGGAGCATGGCGAGGATGCAAAGGGCGTGAAGCTGGATTTCAAGTCAATCGAAGTATTTGAAGGCTCATTGGATATACTAAGTGAACTGTTGCCATTGGTAGGTAATACATATAGATTCGAAATCATGGTAACATGGACATTATTCGCTACTTGTAGATGTCCCATCCCGTTTGGCTCAACGCAGACATAATTAGCGGTCCAGTCAATCAGTCCGATACAGTGCCCGTGGATCCGGCACGTTTCTTTGCTGGCGCCGCAAAGTTTGAGTCAGCTGTGCTCTCAATTGGCTGGACCACACGTTGGGGTGCTAACTATACGGAGGGTGCGTACACGGCGCAGGAGATCGATGAAATGTTGTTGGCGATTAAAGTGAGTGTTGTTTTTTGAATTTTTTTCTTCTATTTCTGGTAATCAATATTTATTTTTCCCCACAGAACAACAACGTCACCGCCAAACAGCACCCAATTACCTTTCCCGTGCGCGCCGGTATTGCCGCCAATAGCTTGGATCAACTGCATCAGCTTGTGGCTGCTGTCAATGAAACGAACGAAAGCTCGCTTACAATTTGGTCATCGGCGAATGATTTTGTCGATGTGCAAAAGTTGCGTAAACTAATTTTCTCCTTCGGTTTTGATCGTGTCTACTTGGATGTGCCCGACGAGTTGGCTAATCAATTGGATTTGAGTCGTGCTGACACAAATGATGGTCCGGGGAGGTTGCCATCTTTGCTTAGTTTTAGTATGGTGAGCGCTTGTTTATATTTGGCCAGTATGTGGTTGAACCGCATCAGATTGTAAATTAACAAGATTGGGTATACACACATATATATATGTACATGACAATTGCAAACTTCCGACAGCAGATATGACAGTCTACTATCAAATAAATATAAATTATTTCACTAACTAACGAATAGTTTCCTTAACATTGAATTGAGACAACAGCTGGGTTGGTTGGTTGTTGTTGTTGTTGTAGTAGCGGTTCGCCAACGCCGCTTGGGAACAGGCTAGATCAGTTTCGACGGGCTTGGACTAAGAGGAGAGGGAGTTAGATGAGCTGGTTTTGAGCCACATGCAAAGTGGTCGTTAGTGCCATGCGTGGCAGGGGACTTATTACATGCAGGACATACGTTAGATACGTCGTGGTCAAGTCTGGATAAGTAGGAATTAAGTCCACTTTAATATGCAGATCTAAATAGTGTCAGTATTACTCGGGTCTCCCGTGACAGCTCCAGCTCTTCGTCCTCAATGAGTGGTGCTTGGATTCCGAGAACGCCATTCACAGGGAGAGAGGACTTCGATGAATGGAGTTTAAATCATGTCGTTACGCCGTCCTGTCCAGTGGTTCTTGTCTATATTGCGGTGAATGGGGTCTGTGTAGACTAGTACCCCCTATATGTCTAGGTGGAGGTTCAGCCTCAAGTAAATGTCTGTTGGGGTGCTTCCGACGGTAGAATATCAGTAGATATTACCTTCACAGCGTAATACTATGGGGAGAGGACACCACCATGCGAAACCACTTGCTAATTCTTTCCACCCGGCTAACTCGTCTCGTCGGGTTTGACAGTGATTTGACTGTGGCCCTGTGCTTGGTTGCCCAGCGTTATGAATGGAGTGGGTAGAATGGGAGTTATAGTGCGGGAAGCTCCGTGGGAGACCGTTGAGGTGTGGGAGTGGTTACCCAGAGTGTGTAAAGGTGCTGAAGGCACTGCCGTAGAGGTTGGGGCTCGATTAAGCTCTGGCAGCATGGGGACACGTAACGCGTGGACCACTCCCTGTGTCTCTTAAAGCTTTAGAAGACCTTAAGATGACGGGGTTAGGTCACCGAAAGGGTGACAGCCCTTGGCCGGATAAAATCCGGGTAAACTCCGCTGCGTAGGAATCGGCTGTCGTGAGAGTTGGGTTGGTCATGTCGTTCGATTAAATGAAAACACCCTAACTTTGAAACTTTTTGATGCAGTACCCAACGGTATCATTAGAGGACGAGTAAGACCTCCTCCTCGTATATGGGTGCATCCGTTTGATGCCGAACAGCGATAAGAAGAAAAAATTGGTATGCTTTTGTTGATTTTATAATCGGAGCTTTCGATACTAGCAGAGGTTTCCCAATGCTAGAAAAAATAATGATATCTACAGTGCTAAATCGAGAAGGTACTGTCTTCTATGAGGTGGTGCAAATACTGGCGTAAGCTGATGCAATTGGAATCATTGGATTCAACACGTGAGTTCTGCTTTCTCCAGACTAGATAAGGAAGCGAAGCGTATGGGTCTGATAGCGAACGGAGACAAGACGAAATATCTCCTGTCGCATACGCAACACTGACGACAGTCAAAATTTTGAAGTCGTAGTTAATTTCGTCTATCTTGGAACCAGTATTAACGCAGAATCATTCTTGGCAACAGGTACTACTTTGGACTGAGTAGGCAATTGAAAAGTAAGGTCCTCTTCCGACTAACAAAGACCGAAACTCTACAAGAGGTTCATCATTTCCGTACTGCTATATGGTGTCGAGACATGGACGATGATAATATCTGATTAGTCGGTGTTCGGAGTTTTGGAGAGAAAGGTTTTGCGTAAGATTTATGGTTCTCTACGAGTTGGGAACGGCGAATACCGCAGCCGATGTGTTGTACAAGATACCATATATGGCAACATTGACATAGTTCAGCATATCAAGGGTCAGCGGCTGAGCTGGCTAGGACATGTGGTACGGATAGACTTTTATCCAGTTCTGAAAATTTTCAATGCAGTACCCAACCGTGGAAGCAGAAGAACAGGAACAGGAAAACCCCCACGCCGTTGGAAATGCCAAGTGGAAAAAGGCCAAAAGGTGAGAGGAAAAACTAAATTGCGCACTGTTGTTAACCCAGCTACAATGCCTAAGCGGTGTCTACGCCAGTAAAAAAGAAGGAGAGGATTTACTGTTTGGATTTACTTAAAAGAAAAAAAGTAGGTTAACAAATTTCATATTTCTTTTGTAATAATATTTTTATTTTCTTTTTATAATTAATTTCATCTTTTGGCTTCTTATTCAGGAAAGCGTTCACCTTATCACGTTTTGCTGTTCTCTCTACTGACACATTCATTCTTTGCTTAATTTTAATTGCTTCACTTTATATACATACATATTTTATTTACAAAACTTCTTATGTATGAAAATAATTTATAAGAGCAGCTTTATACTTAAAAACTAAATAATTATATTTATATATACATATGTATTTACATATATACGAGTACATATATTTTTTTAATTTCAAAAATTTCTAAAAAGGAGCATACATTTTGAGTTCAGATCAAAAATACTTTTTTGATATTTGACCTTAAGAACTAACGAAAGAGAATGACTATTTTTATTTGCATATACATATATATAAATATATATGAACATACAAATTATATGTAAGGACATATACATATGTATATGTACCAATTTCTGTAAATGTTTATGTGAATGCAGGGTAATAATGGAAAATGAGAGGATTTTTAATAAATTAATTTCAATTTGTAATGCCAATAAATTAGAATACATATTTTTTTTTTTATAAATTAATAATACAGTTATGTAATAACAAAGTTACAAATAAATGAATAAATTTTTTTTTGAAAATAAGAAAATGTGTGAGTTAGTTTAATAGTTACTAGCCATATAACAGGGAATACATTTTTGTAAACTCATATTTCTGAGTTTCATAAACAATCTTGTCATTTTGCGCTGTTTTCTGTTCGTTTTTTCTTTTTTGTTTTAATTAATTGGAAAGAAAATTGTTATTTATATGTAATTAGCGGCACAATAACGTGACAGGCACGTTGGCAATATCATAGCACAATTAAGTAAAGTTTATTTACATTTGTATGTATGTATGTATAGGCGATTAGGTAGTTTTCTATACTGCCTATTGATGAGGTTGAGTTTGATTTTTAATTATTTACATGCATATTCAAATACAATTGTAGTATTTAATTAAGTTCTCTCCGTTTTTCTTGGTCTCCTAGTTACATTTAACAATGGCAGGTGCTCACATAAGGAGCATTTTATATTTATTTATAAGTATAATTATTGTACATAACCTATAAAAGCACACATACTATCTGTTTATCACATTTGGCGCCGCGACTGATTCTGTCGCTTGTGGTGGTAGTAAGTTTTCTCTTAGTGAACCCTCATTTCGTAGTACCATCTCACCACCACCACCTGGACCATGATTGAAACCCAACAGTGAGACGACTTCTTTTTGTGGCTTACGCAGCGGCGTCAACGCTATCGAACGCGTCGTACTATTCACAATTGGATTGAGTAAGGCATTCTTACTCTTTGGATCTCTACACAATTGTGACATGTATTTCGTTGGATACCAACACATAAGCAGCACGCCAATGGCAAACATAATGCCTGTCACCACCTGCCCCAAAGTCACTATTAACGGCACCAAAGCGATTTGACTGGCGATTTCCGGCGTGACACGCACGCGTTCCTCAGCCCACATGAGTGGTATAAATGTGCGTGGAATGTTGTGGTAGGGTCTGAAGAAAAGAATTAAGATTAAAAAATTAATACCAAAATATATTTTTTTATTGCATTTCACTTAAACTTACGGAAAGCCCTTTATGGGTGACATCAGATAATTCGCTTGAAAGCCACCGCCCACATCCATAGGCACGCCACCGTTTGGCTCTAGCGTCATGTAGAACTCATGTTTCGCTGCATCGGGTGAGAGGCCTTCAATTGCTTCCAAATAACTGGGATCCGCTTTGTAAAAGTGTGGAAATGAGGTGTAGGTTGGTGAATTATACTGACAGGGACCCAAATTCATAACGCCGGATTTTTCACATTTACCATTCACGCAAAAACATTTCATTTCCGGATAAAGTGTGCCTGCAGAGAAGTATAAGAGTACAAATTATTCGATTTCATAATAAAATCTGGCATTTTTTGATTTTAAACACATATGAAATTGATTAGCAGTGACCCAAAAGGGTTTAAAATAATATATGTATATTTTTTAAATATGTATATATGTATGTATATAAATTTTACTTATTTCCCTGCCTTTGAAAAAATTAGTTACACTTCCTTCCCTTCAACATTATAAAATTTATCAATTGGTTTTGTTCTCCGATTTTCCATAAAAAATAGCTATGTAGCATGAAATAACTATGTGTAAACTGGCCTTTAGTTTTCTTTCTATTTTATTTGTATGCGCAGAACATAACTTCTACACGAAAACAGCTGATCAGCACATCAGCTGAGTATCAAAAGTGGTGCTTTGTGCGAAAACCGGAAACGGAAAAAAATTTAAAAACCCATAAATTTTATAACAAGTTCTAATATTTTAGTTTTTGTTTTTCTTAGCAACAATTAATTTCAGTGCATGTGTGTGAATCATTAATTTTGGCGTTGATTTTAATTATTAAACTCTTTTCAGCCGCGCACTAGACACAAATTGTGGAACAATGCAGTATATATAGCGTTGCTTCTATTATTATTTGCTGGGAATTCGAGTGAAATGTGAGTGATTTTCTTACTAAATATATGCATTTATACATAAACATATATGTACATATGTATACGTTCTTTAACACCATCAACTTACCATTATCAAGTGCGCGTTCGGTGGCTGCATATTTATACGCCGTAATGCCATGCACTTTCACTGTCTCAACGTAATCCAATGGCACGGCGCGACACAGATTTTGTAAAAATATTTCTACACTGTCTTTTGGTGTAAGATTCGGTGGAAAAAATTCACCCATAGAACCTCTAACACGACCACATTCACCTTCATATACGCCGGTGTGAGTTTTGTGATTCCATTCGTGAATTTGACCCATTTTACGCAGATCATCCAGACCGGTGTGGATATTAAAGTGACCATCATATACGGAGCTATCGTTGCGCTGCAAAATAAAGAAGTATTTTTCATTAGTTTTTGTTTATATGTTCATTAGTTTTTTATTAGTATTGAAGTGAAAAACACTTACGGTATATAACCAGCCAATACGATCGAACGGCACGACAATGTCATGTGCAAATTTCGATACAAAACTACCCATTGTTACTAATGGATCACTATAGCCGGCAAATATCCATTCATTAGCAGTTTTTGTTATTGACAAATCCTCATGATACATTTTTAAGACATTACGTAAGATGCTCTTTTGAAAATATGAGCCATTAGCGGCTTGTAAGGCGGCGCCCTATAATGAAAGAAACAATAAAAACACAAAATATTTAAGAAATATTTTAAAATTAATGAGAAACTTAATGAAAAACAAACACTTACATGCGACACTGTATTCACCGAGGTAACACGATCGGTGAGTTTTCCCTTACTATTCGCTTCATCGAAATAAAACGCCGCATATTTACGATATGACACCGAATTATTCTGCTCATGCCACACAATATTGACTTTATCGGGATTTTCACGAAACCGATATGGACCCAACTCCTCAAAACGTGGCTTCTTGCCTGAGCCAACGTAAAAGTCTTCTGGATTGGTCCAATTAAAGAGGTATACATCAAAATTAAGTGGCAACGGTGATACTTTCCAACCGTCGTAAGCAGGTGATTTCGGGCTTAGCGCCATTTCCTGTGAAAAAAAATTATAATAATGAAATATGGATAGTAATGTACATTTTAAATAACAGTGTAATTATTGTATAATTATAGTTTTAATTTTATTCATAAGAAATGTGGCTATAATGCACTTCTCTATAAAATTTCACGCTAAATTTTAATTAATTAATAGTGAATTAATGAAGTAATAAGATTACGACTATCAAACCTATATATTTACACTTGATAATGTACCCGAACTTAATACGAAATACTTTTAGGTTAACGGTCAACTAGCGAGAAAATAATAGTTCATTAGAACTGTTACTCAAAAGAGATGGGGAAATAAAATTTACATAATTTTACTTATGAAAATTGTCTTTAAATTCAATGTATTGGCGCCTGTAAAGCAGACAGACAAATTGGCAAAAACAATATATTAAAAAAAAAAATTAATTATTCCTTGAAATTTTGATAAGACATTTCAAACATGTGATGCATTTACCATATATTTACATATGCATTTAGATTACCTACATATTCATATGCTGACAAGTATTGAAAAAAAAATATATAAAAAATTTTAACTTTTTATAAAAAAAACATCATACATAAAAGCAAATTTATACATAAATAAAAAATTATTTCGATTGAATTTGTTGATTTACATATTAATTCGCATGTACGTACATAAATATGCGTGTTTTTATATGGGCGTAAAAAATCTTTTAAGCGCACAAAAAAATATAAATTTGAATAGTCATGTGAAGAATAACATCAAAATAATTTCTAATTGATTGATAATTGAAAATTTAAAGTGATACACATTTTATATGCATACATACATATGTACATACGGCTCGGTTGAAAAGTTTCTGCGCTCGAAAGGAAAAAAATATTGTTTTTGGTACGAAATATATATTTTTATTCATACTCGTATGTGTAGGATGCACACATATGAACAGTGATTTTTAAGCCTTTTAAGTTACAAAAGAAAAGTTTAACTTTATCATTCCAATTTATATGTAAGAAGAGGCGTAGAACTAAAATATAATAATGATTAAATAAATAATTCACATGACTTTTTTCGAATAAATAAATATTTCAATTGAATAATATAATAATTTCTTAACAAACCCAACATTATGAGCAGTTAACGGTATTTTTAGCTCCCACAAACGAGACTCTGTAGTACACACATATAACGATAAGGCTATTAGTAATAATACTTGGAAGAGAATATTTTGCGGTTAGTAAATGCGGTGAAAAGTAAAAACAATATGAAATAATATAAATAAAATTAAATAACATAATACTAAATAAAATATAAGAAAATAATATAAAATAAAAAATTAATAATATAATATTATATAATAGAATAAAATAAAATAAAATAAAACTAAACAAAATAATATTGATTAAAACGAATTAAATTTAAAAAAATTTAAAGTTAAAATAATCTTAAATAAATTAAAATATAATAAATAATATAAAATAAAATAAAATAAGATAAAGTAAAATAAAATAAAATAAAATAAAAAAATTAAAATAAAATATAATAAAAAATAAGTAAAATGAAACAAAATAAAATAATGTAAAAAATTAAAATAAAATAAAATAAAACAAAATAATATTAATTAAAATAAAATAAAATAAGATAAAGTAAAATATAATAAAATAAAATAAATTAAAATAAAATAAAATATAATAAAAAATAAATTAAATTAAACAAAATAAAATAAACATAAAATAACAAAAAAGAAATAAAATAAAACAAAATAATATTAATTAAAATAAAATAAAATAAAATAAAATAAAATAAAATAAAGTAAAATAAAATATAATAAAAAATAAATAAAATGAAACAAAATAAAATAAAATAAAGCAAAAAAATAACATAAAATAAAATATAATAAAAAATAAATAAAATAAAGCAAGAAAAAGTAGAAAATTAAAAAAAAGCTGAATAAAATATACCAAAGTAAAATAAAACAAAATACAAAACAAAATAATATTAATTAAAATTAAAATAAAGTTAAATAAAATACACCAACATAAAATTAAAAAAAATTATATTAATTAAAACGAATTAAAATTAAATAAAATCTAAAATTAAAATAATTGTAACCGTTGAAGCGATTTTCGGTCGTGTTTTGTTTTTTCCAACAAGTAGACCTAAAATTTATTCAATGCCGGCTCCGAATGGCCGATGGTTTTTTATGGAGATTTTTATTTCATTTCAGAAATACACTCAGAAAGCTTGAAATTCCCTGCAGTGGGGCGACCGCAATAAGAAAAATTAATTTTCTATAATTTTGAATTTTGGTCGAGCTAGAACTCGAACCCTGGTCTTCAGAATGGCAGTACGCAATACAAACAACTCGGTTTAAAGAAAATAAAATGAAATAAAATAAAATAAAATAAAATAAAATAAAATAAAATAAAATAAAATAAAATAAAATAAAATAAAATAAAATAAAATAAAATAAAATAAAATAAAATAAAATAAAATAAAATAAAATAAAATAAAATAAAATAAAATAAAATAAAATAAAATAAAATAAAATAATTAAATTAAAATAAAATAAATAATTTAAAAAAAAAAAAATAAAGTAAGGCGATATAAAATCAAATATAATGAAATGAAACGAAATTTAATGAAATAAGATAAAAAAGAAAAGCTGTCGGCATGGCCGGTCGACCATTTCAGAGTTATTAATATTCGTATCTGAATAAAGTTTTCTGATTTCCTTGATTTTCGGTGTAGAATACAAAATTTCATGCTCTTATATACTAATTTGATGGATTTGTTTCTACCCAAAACCTCAAGCCTCTGAACAAATTAGTTCTATGGGGCTATATGTGATCCGAAGACTTTACCAATTTTGATGATTTTCTGAATTGATATTTATTTTTACATACAAATATATAGAATAACAAACCTAAACCTAAAACTTCATATCTGAACAAATCGGTTGAAGGAGGGCTATGTGATATGGTTCTCCGATATCAATTACATTCGGTCAGAATGCTTATTTGTAGATACGAATGTATAATACCAAATTTCATACTCTTGGACAGCCTTTTTGACGGAGTTTTGACCAAAACCTAATTTCTGAAGAAATGCAACCGGCATGAGGGCTTCATGTTTTAGTGGTCCGATCTGGAAAATCCCTATAAATTTATTTTACATCATACACCCGCAATTTGTATGTTGATCAAAAATAGAAGGAACAACTAATACATATATTATATGCATATCAACCTACTCACCTACAATAAGTATACAATTCGTTATCTTGGCATTTAATTTGCAGGTGTTCATTAGAAGATAAAGCATATAGGTATGTATAATGAAAAAAAAATACCATTTCCGCACACACATTTATACATACAGACATATGGTACTTTTGCGCAATATTTGTTCAAAAAGCAAATAACTATATCAAAATTCGCACATTGATTGTGTCGATAAAGAAAAAGCATTATTTAGTAAATCCAGCCATAAAAGCTTTTATTATTATCGGCACATGTGTTGTTTTTTTTTTTTTTTGATAACTTTACGAAAAAATGTTACAGACACAAATAAGCTACAGGTAGGTTATCAAAAATTAAAAATATACAAAAATTACGATGTGAATAATTTTTTTTTATTTTTATTGAAGTGCAAATACTTAAAATAATTAAAAAAGTTAAAAAAAATGTCATCTTCTTGATTTTAATATACAAAACGTGTTCACCATTAGCGCGATGATTTACATTTATATTCGAAAATTTACTTAATATAAAAATTTAGCTTTTTTCTTCTACTTTTCGACACAATTCAATGCAATTAAACTGAAGATTTAATAATCAAAATCAGTTTCAAAGTACATTTAAATATAAGGGCACATACAAGCGCTGTTTTGAAGAGGACTGCGATGGACGGGCATTAATACTCAAGCTGGGAAAGGTGCGTATCTTATTGGTTGATATCCTTTTTTTATTTCCACTTCTGGCTCTTCCAGCTCTCGCCAAATTGGCTCACAATCCAATTTAATACTCTAAATGAGGGTAAGCTCTTTTTGGTTTTAAGTAAAGCCCTGCTGCAGTCTTATTTTATTTATTTCTTTCAAATTTTATTTTCTTCTTACGTTACTACATTGAAATACATATATGTATATATTTTTTGTTTTTTTACCAATCAGAAAAGAAAACTTTGTATAGTATCAATGGAGAAATTAACGAGTGCAATTGCCCGCAATATGGCACCTCCATAAAAACAGCTGATAGTTAGGTGATGGTTTAATTTGACAATTATGCTTAAACTAAAATTAATTCAGATGTGGAATAATTGAATAACAATATTTGTATCTTAGCATATTTAAACTTGAACGAAAATACAATAGATAGCATTTGTAAAAATAATAATGAAATTTCATAATGTTTAATTAAAATAGTGGTTTAGTCGTATGTATGGAAACGTCAAACACAGAATATAAAACAAACCCGGAAATATTTCAAAATCAGCTATTGACCCATAGCTGATTTTGAAAACACGTTCATGCAATAAAATTGTCCAATTACAAAAATTTGTACATGAATAAATAAACTAATTAAACTCATTTTAATTTACAAAAAATTCAAGTTCATAACTAGGAAAAAAGGCTAAAATTTAAAGAAATATTGTTCCACCTGTTTAAAATTAAAGCGCTTGTACAATAGTATCATAATAAAACTTGAACTTTGAATTGACGAGCATTAGCTAGACGAAAGTGAATAACTGCAAGGCTTCTGCTGCTAAAAAAAAGAAAAACAAGTTACAGAAAATCGAATATCTATGAGACAAGCAATTATATGAATCATTGCTTTATTACAAAAAAAACCATAGTATTGTTTATGTGTTGTTATATTTACAACTAATAAATTTTATCAGTTAGATTACTACTGTATTCTGTAAAAAATAAAATAAATTCTTAGAGTTATAGCAAACTTTAGTGCTATAAATATGAACCAAAAGTATAACTTTTTCGCAATTCTTGGGAATTTTCATAACACAAAACACAACACACAGCTGTGCCCAATTACTGATAAGTTAAATATTTTTGTGATAAAAATGCAGCTGTTCACTTATGTCATACAAACTACAAAAGAGTATTATACATTCATAGCTTTTTGGTAATTACCGATTGAATTTGAAGACTTTCCAAATACATAGGTGTAATGAAGAAGGTCATCGGCGAAGTAATGTCGTTGTATTTATATATCAAAGAACTTCTAACCTCAGTTCTTATATGAACGTATTTTATAACACATACGAAATATTTAAAACAAACTCAGGAGGTTTCAAAAGGGAGCTCCTCTACAGTTTACTTAATTGTAGTGATGAAGAAACCAAGCGAGATGGCGAGCCCGAAACCCCAGTCGATGACGTTCTATCGCCCGACTAGGAAGAAGTTCGAATAACGATCGCTTGCTTGACAGTGTAGCTTTAGCCTTCTCAGATCCTCCATAGACTAGAAATTCTTCATGCACCAAATCCTGGAAGTGGCCTGTGAGAAAAGGAGGCACATACACCAACACTACAAGTATGTCGATTTTAAAGTAGCCTTTCATAGCACGAAAAAGGGTGTGCCTTTACAACGCTATGTCTATGTTTACACAGCCGTATAAGCTTTGGCGTTATGTAATACCAAAAGCTTTGTCGGAATAGTACAGAACTTCTCCAAGCCGTTCTATACTGAGCGAGGTTTTAGACTCTTCACCGTGTGACTTCTTCGACCTAATGTTGGAGAACACAATTCGACGGAAATAAATAGAGAAGCTACAATCTTCTATAAGCGCGCCTCAACAACATCGCCATTAGTTCAGCACTCTCCAGATATGTCAAAGCAGCGAGGTGCATGGATTTGGTCGGCACAGTCAGCATATTCGCTCCCACGTCATAGTTGACAGTCATGTCGATTTCATGTTTTTTTTTGTATCAGCATCAAGACCAACAAAAATTATAGCATAAAAATTCAATGCATAATCTCATTTTCAACAGGTGCTGCTGGAGGACTTGGAGGGATAAAGTGAAGAAGATCTTAGATTCATTTGAAGCAACTGGTGCGCCAGAATGAAACAAGAGACATTAAAATTAGTTTATGTTAGGTTAGGATAAGTTAAAGTGGTTATCGATGTGTAAGCTTTAATACACTTAAGGCAGTGTATACCCATTGTGATACCATGGTGTTGACCTGATCACTAAGTTTCACTACCCATCCACTCCTAATCCTTTATAAATTTCATTAGATAATTTATCTTGATGTCTACTGCTCCTAGACAAGGCAGTCATATGGGAGATAAGAGACCGTTTCTTGCTTTTTAATGCTCTTACCCCTTTTACAGCATCTTTTTCCGCTTTATTTTTTGAAAACGTTGTAAACGAGTCAAGCGATTTAATCGCTGTATAACTATCGCTGAAAATAAATATATCCCTCCTCGCGAGTTCGGTTCCAATGTAATTTACTGCCTCTATAATGGCTAAACTTTCAGCCTGAAATACACTACAATTATCGGGTAGCCTAAAAGAGAGCTGAAAAGGCGTGCTTTTTGAGAAAACATCTCCTCCTGATCTTGCTCTCTTTGGCAAAGAGAGGACCACATTTAAGGCCTCATTTGACATGGTCTCGAGCCTACGTCATACGCCAATTATCGCTGATTTTTGAATTGAATGCAGTTATCTCATTCAAAAGTACAATATTGGTCTCACATAGTATGTAAAAATCCAGTAACAGATTTTAAGGTTTAAGTACCATTTCTTACCAATATCTCTTTTAAATCTGCAGAGGGGCGTGAAGCCCTACTCATATCTGCTTACTATGTTAGTTTTACAGTTCAATTCTTTGTTCAGAGCTGTGTTCAGAAATTTCACCTTAGTTCTGAGGCTTAGCTCAAACATATTTAACCTCTTACTGAATAGGACAGTTTTACCTTATTTGAGTAACGTCTAGTGCACAGCGGTTAGAACATTTAGATACTCTCTGAAGAGTCCTCAGCATCAGATCGCATAGTGTTGGTGGAAACTTATCCCTATAAGCTATGGCTGAATCTGGTGTAATGCAGCCTAAATTGTATGAACATCCTAAAATATCATAAGAGACGAAATCTGACAAGCAAAATACTGTTTAATCAGCTCATTGTCAAAGCTCTTTGCTTTGGGGTTTACATATTATTGCTCTTCTTTTTTATTTTTTCTTTACACAAACTCAGCACCTTCCCTAAGCGACCGGTAAGCAGCGCGTACTACCAGGCGGAAGATCAGAGTTCGAGGACTGGTCCGATCAAAATTCAAAATTATAGAAAACTTGTTGAAATATTGTAAAAATAATAATTGCGTATATCTGGCATGAAAGAAAAAGTTCCTCATCAAATTCTATCTGCCGTTCGGAGGCCTTGGAATAAACTGTAGGTCCCTCAAATTTGTTGGTAAAACTTTAGCGGTTACAAAACGTTTTACATATAAATCTAAACATATATGTATATGCATATAAATGTTATATATTAGGTCAAGTAAAAAGTTCGTTCCTTTTTTTTATTGATTTTGCAAAATATGATAACTTTGTGTACATTTGTCCGATTTAAATTAAATATGTGCCGTTTTATTCGTAAACTTGTTGCCAACTTCATTATACCTCTCTCGTAGAAGGCTGCGTCCCTATTGGTAAAAAACTCGGAGAGCCAATTTTTACAGGCATCTCTTGAGGCCAACTCTCACCATTAAGCGCGTTCGCCATGGACAGGTCACTTGGTGCCAGGTTCCGACTATAAGGTGGGTACATTAGGACCTCCCATCCGAGCTCCTGGAGCTTCTGGCGCGTTCGCCATGGACAGGTCACTTGGTGCCAGGTTCCGACTATAAGGTGGGTACATTAGGACCTCCCATCCGAGCTCCTGGAGCTTCTGGCGCCTCATCAAAGACCTGTGTGGCCTGGCGTTGTCCTGATAGAACACAATTCGGTCTCTGTTGATCAAAGATGGCCTCTTCTGGATGAGTGCTGCCTTCAAGCGGTCCAGTTGTTGGCAGCTCGTAGTAGATGATTCCTTGCCAATCTCAACAAACACACAGCCATACCTTCCTGGTCGTCAATCTTGGTTTGGCCACCATTTCCGCCGGCTCACCGCGTTTCGACCACGACCGATTTCGATTGACGTTGTCGTAAGTGATCCACTTTTCATCGCCAGTCACCAAACGCTTCAGAAATGGGTCGATTTTGTTGCGATTCAGCAGCGATTCGCAGATGGAAATTCGGTCCATAATGTTTTTTTGCGTTAGTTCGTGTGGCATCCAAACATCGAGCTTCTTTTTGAACCCAAGGTTATGGAAATGGTTTTCTGACTTATCTTTAGTTCCTCAACAATCAAAAAAGGGCTCACGTGACGGTGTTTCCACTATTTCCAATGATTTTATCGCACTCTTCGACGACAGGCCTCCCGACGCGTGGTGCATCTTTGACATCGAAATTACCGGAACGGAACCTAGCAAACCACTTTTGTGCTACACGTTCGTTTACAGTATGGACCAAAACGCCATCTCTTAGATAAAAACCGAACGAACTTTTCACTTGACCTAATATTTATATTTGCTATTGACTCACCTTACCACGCATGCGCGTGAACATATCAATCCAATTCGCGAACAAATAAACGCCACCGATGAAAAAGAGTGCGCCCAGCGCAATGATTCCAATTCGCCAGATTATTTGGCGATATGAACAAGCCATCTTTGAGGTAGTATCAGTCAAGTTGTATGACTGTTTGTTGTTGTAATTAGTTAAAGGAAAATCTGCTGGAACTTCACGCAGCCAACGCGTCGTAAACGGAAGTACGCGCAAGGATTGCTGCGTCACAATCGCACTTCACTAACGCACGCACTTATTTAAACAACTGTCTTTTGCTTCTTTCACGATTCGAAACTGGAAAAACAAACGAAAGCAAAAGAAAGATACTTTTTAGACACTTTAACTCGATATAACAACTTTTTGGTTTTTCAAATACAAGCACCTTAAAACTATATGTATGTATGCATATATATATATATATATATATGTATATCGATTATATTATTTAATTCGTTTTATTATATTTCGCTATAAGCGTCCGTTCGTTCGCCTCCTACAATTTAGACTGCTCATTTGCTAAATTCACCGCTAACTCTGACGGTCGGATCGTGTTACTACACTCATATTCTTATCGGCAATTATGGTTATTCACTGAAAATTCCACTGATAAGCATATACGCGTAAGCGTGCGCTAGAATGTCATGACGGGCATTGAAATTTACATAAAAATTTCTGACAATATTTTGAGGTGAGCGAGACACTTTTACTATTTTCAAGAAAAGGCTTAAAAGTTTGAGTTGAAAGCGAGAGAGAGAGAGAGAGAAACTTAAACTTTATCTTATCTACTTGTGAGTAAGTTTGGTATGAGGTAGTGAAGTGGGCGCAAAAGAAAAAAAAACTTATGTTTATAAAAGCTTATTGTCGTACATACATATGTATGTATATATTTACTAATTAATCAAATCAGAGTTTTTAAAATGTTCGACTTAATGGGTATGATTCACATCGTGTTGTGAGTAATAAAATATATTTAATGCAAATTTATACTTTGGGTGTGCGTGGATTCACAATTGTATGTTTGAATGTATATATGTATGCTTATAAATAATTATGGTAAATGTAAATATTGCTGATAGCACTATTTTCTTATCACAATGACTAGCAGCTTTCATCAATTTATTCGCTTGGATATAAAATCCAAATATTACATTTGTTTCTAGACTCATGAAAAGTGATTTTTAGTAAAATACTTCCGTTAGAAACTTTCACTATAATAACAATATATTGAAAAGGGTAATTCGGTAGCATTATTAATATTTTAAACCTATTTTACAAATATTTTATTTAATATTGCTACATTTTGAATAATTTGCTATTTTATTTTTATTTAATTCAGTTAATTATTTAATTAATTATTTTTATTAATTTAATTTTTTTATTGATAGTAATATTTTTAATTTTATTTTAATTGATCTCATTTGATTTTTTTTAAATTTTATTAATTTATTTTATTATTTTGTATTGTATTATAACTGCAGCGGTTAGAGTTGAGTACTACCATGCGGATGGTCATGAACTCGAACCCTTTATTTTATTTTAATTTAATTAAAGGCTGGTGTATTTTTTTATGACATTCATACTGAAAAGTTGGTATTCCAAGGTACTTGTAGGAGAAGAGATAGACTGATCAGAATTTATACCGATATGATCAGAATGGCGAACCTGTCGTCTGTTCACCTGTTTATACGCAAACTAGTCTCTCAGTTTTTGTGTTATTTAAACCAAACTTAGTACATAGATATATTCAAACGATCATTTGTCGGAACCGGCCATATCAGAACACTGCAAAATACATATATGAATTCCCCATACAACCTGTTTTTCAGATTTTTCAGAAGCACCTGAGAACAAGAAATTTGGTATACACACCTACATATATACATATTATATATACATTGGCACCGAAAATCATCAAAATCTGAGGATTGTATCATAGAGCCCCCAAAAGAACATCTAAGATCATTCAAAATTGCATTCTATATACGTATATATGATACAAATAAACATTGGTACCGAAAATCATCGAAATCGGAGGTCTATATCATATTGTCTTCAGAATATATAGATATGAGAATTAAAATTATATGGTCATGAAAGGTATAAAGACTTCGGAAAACAGTTCTTTTTTCTTGTTTTTTTACTAGTTTTTAATTGTTTTATTTTTTTCAAATTATTTTAATTTACTTTTTATTTAATTTAATTTATTTTAATTTTTTTTTATTTTAGTTTATTTTATTTTACTTTGTTTTATGTTACTTTTATTTATTTAATTTTATTTATTTTATTTTTATTTTATTTTATTTATATTTTTAAAATGTATTTAATTTAATTTAATTTAATTTCATTTCATTTTATTTCATTCTATTTTATATTATATTACTTTATTTTTTTATTTTATTACTTTTTTATTTTTCTTTATTTTATTTTTTGTTTATACTTAACTCTAGTTTATTTTATTTTATTTATTTTAATTTTTCATTTAAAATTTTTATTCAATTCTGTTTTGTTTCACTTTATTTACTTTTCTATTTTTAATTTTAATGCCTTCAAATGTTTTATTTGATTATATTTTATTCATTTTTTATATTAAATTATTTTATTTCTTAAGTGTAATATTTTTATTATATTGCTTTGTTTTATATGTTTTTAGTTTTTATTTTTTTAGTTTAGTTAACATATTTTATTAATTTTTTTTTGATATTTGCATTATAGTTTCGTTTATTTCATTTTCTTCTTTTATTTTATTATGATGGTTTTTATTTAATACATTTTTTAAATTTACTTGAAATTGATCTAATTTTATTTTTTATTAATTATATTTATTCAGTTTTTTATATCAATTTATTTAATTTCTTCAGTGTAATAGTTTTATTATTTTTCTTTGTTTTATATGTTTTTAGTTTTAATTTTGTTTTTTATTTTTTTAGTTCATCTTATTTTATTTTGTATTGTTTTATTTATTTTTATTTTTGTACTGTTTATTTTTTTAGCTTAGTTAACATATTTTATTATTATTTTTTTTTAATATTTGCATTATAGTTTTGTTTATTTTATTTTCTTTTTTACTTTATTATTATTTTTCATTTAATATATTTTTTAAATGTATTTAAAATTGATCTAATTGTATTTTACCTTACATTCCTTATTTAATATCTGGTAATTTAGTTTTTAATTAATTTAGATTTAATTTTTTATTTATTTAATTCAAGTTTATTTAATTTTACTTTATTTAATTTTATTTTATTTCATTTAATTTTATTTTATTATACTCTATTTTAGTTTACTTAATTTTTTCTTGTTTTATTTATTTTGATATATTTTATTGTATATTTTTATTTTTTTTTATTTAATTTTATATATTTTATTTTAATATATTTTTCGTTTTTTGAATGTTTTAGTATTTTTAATTTTTGCTTAATTTTATTTAATTTTAATTTTTTAATTTATTTTATTTGTTTATTTTTCATTTTATTTTTTGTGTTGCAATTTATTTTATTTTTAATTTGATTGTATTTAATTCATTAATTTTTTTAATGAAATTTGTTTTATTTTATATTGTTTTATTTTAAGTTAATATTTTATATGAGTTCTGAAACTGAAATCCAGAGTCTCCTCCTCCGTCAAATGCAAAACTCTTGTTGATCACTCTGTAAAATACTTTGAATGAATTACAAAAATACTTTCGTACGTGGGTAGCGGTTGCGATTTATACCTCACTTGTTTATATTTAACTCTACAAGCCTTAAACAGATTTACATTATTGAACTGGTTTGACTACTTCTTACTAATCAAATTTCTCTCAGCGATTTGCATTTTCGCCAATATAAGTTTTTAAAATACATATGTGTTGATAGAAAAATACTACAAATACAATATTAGTAGTAAAAATAAATAACAAAAAAAAAATATATAAAAAAATAGCCATTAATAAGCCAATGTATTTAAGTTTACTTTTCTAATATTTTCGGAAGTTTGCTTTGTTGTTTTGCGTACATAAAATATTGACAAAAATGGTGCTGATTTTTTTCTTCGAGAATTCGGCAATGATTCACCTCTACAGTGGTGGTTAAATGATACACACTTGTACATACGAGTATATCTCAATGTGTGTTAGGTATTTCCACATTAGGCAGAAATAGAAAGAATTATTTATAGAAATTTGTTACTCAGTGTTTGCAGTATATATATAGTTGTTAATAATGGTTGAAAATAAATATTTAGATTTTTGTAAAACTATTTCATGTATTCCTATACTCCTACAAGTATGTATATCTAAGTATATAAATAAATATGTGTACTGAGTAGGAAAACTTTTGTCAAAAATAAACGCATGCATATAAATACTTATGTATGCATATACTCGTATGTCCATGCATTTGCTTATAATTATTTGTTTTTTTTTTATATTTATATTTCTATTGCTGAAACTGAAACCTTCAATTAAATATAATTTTATACAAAAATCTGCTGATTTCCGCAAAGTAACTTTTAACAAATCAGAAAAAGGCTTGTCAAATATCTACATACATATTTATGTGTATTTGTAAATAAACAAGTGTCAAGTAGCCACACCCACTGAAAGTTCTGAGAACTGCACGGTTTCTATGAAAACTGATCGTCGGCACCGTGATCACCAAGGCAACTGTTGTACACATTCTGTCTTGTTGAAGTTTAGCTTCTGCTACGGATTCAGCTAATATTTCACAATGTTAATAACAAATGGGTGGAATGTTTGAAGTCTAATCAATTTTTAATTATCGCAATTTAAGCCCTAAAAAGTTATAGTTTCTCTAATTATATAATTTTCAATTATGTATACATACTACTTACATATAAGAGATGCCTCTTTTTTCAAAATAACAAATTTTTAAGCTGAAAAATGGTTACAGATGTGAATCACTGTTGTTTGAGCGTGGCCCACGTTTAAGCTTATATTTACCAGGTGTTTTAGTTGAAGTTTGCCGGTTTTACTAGTAGATTTCCCTATCAATATGTATAAATTTCTATGATTTGGCATGTATGTAATTTTTTTCTATTGACATTAACCTACAAAAATACGCAAGTCACATTCCGCCAAAAAAATAGCGTCATATTTGTTTACCTCAGTGAATATGTCGAGTTTCGTTCCAAGTAAATCGCATTTGCGGCATTCGTTGCTTTTCTTATTTCATCAAAAGAAAAAAGCAGCTGAAGCTCACCGGTTGCTGGTAGAAACTTATGGTGAACATGCTCCAGTAATTAGAATATGTGAGACATGGTTTCGTCAATTTAAAAGTGGAGATTTCGATTTGACAGACTGAACATCCTGGTGCAGCGAAAAAGTTCGAAGACGAGGAATTGCATGTTGATCCAACCCAATCGCAACAAAAATTGGCAGAAACACTACATGTGACTCGAGGAGCAATTTGCCAACGTTTAAAAGCCATGGGAAAGATCCAGAAGTATAGAAAATGGGTGCCACACCAGCTGAACGATAGACAAATGGAAAATCGAAAAACCGTTTGTGAAATGCTGCTTCAACGCTTCGAAAGGAAATCTTTCTGCATCGAATTGTCACAGGGGAGGAAAAATGGATTTATTTTGAGAACCCGAAGCGAAAAAAAATCATGGCTTTCCCCTGGTGAAGCTGGCCCATCGACTGCAAGGCCAAATCGCTTTGGCCGTAAGACAATGCTCTGTGTTTGGTGGGACCAGTGTGGTGTGGTGTACTACGATTGCTAAAACCTGGTGAAACGGTGAACACGGATCGCTACCGATAACAAATGATCAATTTGAATCATACGTTGATCGAAAAACGGGCGGAATGGGCCCGAAGACATGGCAAAGTTATCTTGCAACATGACAACGCGCCGTCTCATACCGCTAAACTGGTGAAAGACACATTAAAAACACTTAATTGGGAAATATTATCGCACCCACCGTACTCTCCAGACCTCGCCCCGTCCGACTATCACATTTTCGCATCGATGAGACACTCCCTTGCAGAGCAGTGCTTCGCTAATTTTGAAGAAGTCGAAAAATGGCTCGTCTAATGCTTTGCCTCGAAAGAGAAAAAGTTTTTTTTGGAATGGTATCCATAACTTGCCTGAGAGATGGGCGAAATATGTAGAAACCAATGGTCAATACTTTGAATAAAAAAATTTTGTGATTTCTCTGAAAATTAAGTGTTTTCTTTATCGAAAAAACCGGCAAACTTTAACAAACACACCTGGTTAGTACAATGTAAAGAGGAAGATATGCCATTAACAATGCCAAATGGCCGCCACGCTTACAGGACCTTATCCTTTTTATGAAATTTTCCATCACTAAATCGCAAAGTGGTTACTGTAGGCCCTCAATAGCTTCAGGAATTCTATCTATTTCTGTTGGCGTAGACCTTATCTTTTACGTGACCCCAAAGCAAGAAGTCGCAAGGTTTTAAATCATAAAATCTCGGTAGCCAATTGCGATCACCTCTTCGATAAATAACACGGTCCGGAAACATTTCCCTTAAATGATCCAAATAAATACCAACCAATTCCGGCCATGAAAAATCATTAATCATCTCTCTCTCTATAGCGCAATCCATTCATTTTCGATAAAGTAAAGCCAAATTATGCCTCCAGACCATAAACAGCACCAAAAAGTTACATGCTGAGGATAGAAAGGCTTTTCAATAATAAATCTCGGGTTCTCCGAGCCCCAGATGCGACAGTTATGGTGGAAGTAGGCCTCATCAGCCTAGATGATTTTTCGATAAAATTTTTATGGTGAATTTTAATAATTTCAATGCGTTTTTGGAGAATGTATCGTTCCAACTTTATTAATGGCGTAGTTTTTACTTGTCAAATGTCAAAAAACTACAGTTTCAAAAGTAAAATCTACCCACAGGCTATTCAAAATAACACCTCTTATTGTACATATTATTACGCGTGTAGGATGAAATTCGAACCGCTAATATAATATGCACATTATAAATCAGTTATTAAATGAATTAATTGACAGCATTTAATTTACAACAATTATTTTACTTTTTTTACAGCACATGTGATTCCTTTTTATACATTTTGCATATACATACAAATATACTCGTATATTCATATAAATAATTATATTATTCGCAACTGAGTCATGTTAATCATTTACTTGTGATAGAAAATTATTTATGCAAATTATTATTAATATTTTTTTTTGTTTCTAACAAATTGAGAATCGCTCTAGAATAATAAAATAAATATAAAGACAAAAAATTAAAAAAAAAACAGAACAAAGTGATTAGTAATTGGACAGCTGTGGAAAAGTAAATAAGTAGGCAATACGCAAATGTCGAAAATACGAGTAAATAAGAACAAAATATGTAAAAGCTTAATGTCAAGGTTTCCTCAGCGAAAGTCGTCTTAATTTGAATAAATGAGAGTAAATGCATATACATATTAATACATAAATTAATATTCATACATATACTTTTATTATTATTTTATGTATATACTTATGTTCTATATGCGCAAATGACAAGTTCGAAGACCTAAAAGACAAATTTGTATGGTTCAAATTGTTGTTTAAATTTGCCTGTTAGAATTTGTATATGCAAGTATATACATATACATAAATATACATATGCAAGCACACATATTTTTCTCATTTGTTTTAAGAATAATTTTTGCTCTGTCTGCGTGTCTATACCATATACTAGCATTGCATTATGCCATATTTATTGAACTTGTCTGATTGCCATCAGGCAAGCTGCAAATTAATTCAGTCAATTGAAAATGATTGCTTTTGTGCGCTCTCTTCGCTAGAATTGTGCGATGCAAAACGTCAAACAAATTAATACGGCTGCGATTCTGCGGTTATTGATAAGATTTTTATTTCTCCATTTTTTTTTTTTGAAATTATCTTGCAATAATTATTTCTATTTATGTATGTATACATGAAAATTTTATTGTTAATTTAAAATTTTTTCCTTTGATTTTTTATACTTTTTTCCATAGTGTCAGCCGGAGCACGTTAATTCTATTGTACATCCAAAACAGATAAAAATAAAATAAAAATAGAATAAAAGAATAAAACAAAATCAAAATAAATATTAAAAAAATGCAGATAAAAACAAAAATGAAACAAAATAAAAATAAATTAAAATTGAAATAAAAATAAAAATAAAAAAGATAAAATGAAAATAAAAAGAAAATAAACTAAAAATAAAATAATCTGAAAATAGAATAAAACGAAAACAAAAGAAAAAATTAATATAAACCTGAAATAAAATAAAATGAAAATAAAGTAAAAATTAAATAGAATAAATATATATAAAATAAATATAAAATGAAAATATAACTAAAATTGAATGAAAATAAAAATAAATTATAACAAAAATAAAATAAAGTTATATTAAATGAAAAAAATAAAATAAAATAAAAAATAAATAAAATGAATTGAAAATAAAAAAAACGAAATAAAATGAAAACAAAATAAAATGAAAATAAAACTAAATTTAAATGAAAATAAAAATAAAATAAAATTACAATAAAAATAAATTATAATAAAATTAAAATAAAGTTATAGTAAATAAAATGAAATGAAAATCAAAAAAATTAAATGAAGTGAAAATAATGAAAAATCAAATTAAATAACAGTAAAATTAAATAAAAAAATAAAATGAAATGAAAATAAAATTATATTAAATTAAAATACACATAAAAATAAAATAAAATAAAATGAAAATAAAAATAAATTATGATTATATTAAATTAAAATAAAAATAAAAATAAAATAAATAAAAATAAAAATAAAATGAAACTAAAAATAAAATAAAATAAAATGAAAATAAAATAACATAAAATGAAAAAAATAAAAATAAAATGAAATGAAAATAAAATAAATTAAAAATAAAATGAAAATAAAACTAAAATTTAATAAAAATAAATTAAAAATAAAATGAAAATAAATAAAATAAAAATTAGGAAAAAAGAGAAACAGTGAAAGCAAACAAACGCAATATATTTAATTAGTTGCCAAGCCAATTGTTATGAAGAGGCATAAATTGTCTGTCTATATGGATAAAAATAAATTGTTTTTGTATCAACAGCAATGTGTGCGGAAATAGTACAATAAGAGAACGCGAAAAAAAATTGAAAACTTTGAATAGAATTCGTTTTTTCTTTGCATACTCGTTGTTCTTATTTGCATAGTGTTTCTGACACACAAAGGCAACAACAACAAAAAATTATGTTAGAATAAACAAACCGGAACATAATTGTTAAAATAAGTATAATTTCCTAAATTTAAATATGCCACTAGTGTTTGTGTTGGCAACTTGTTGAAACAGCCGGCGGAATGGCAAACCAACAACAAGTGGTGCGTTTAAAGTGAGATGAAAATAATGCAAAAATAAATTGATCGAAATTTGACAAAAATAATAAGAAAAGTAAAATTTTGGGTACCAAAAAATATTTTTACTCTAAAATATATATATGTACTCGTATTTGTTTTCTTTTTTTGGCTCAAAAAGTCTAAAGGTATCGGAAAGGTCGATAAAACAGCTACGAATGAGGATTGCCGTGACGAGGTGGAGAATCGACCACCACACGAGCGGGGTGGAACAGATATCTAGAATTTTAGAGCGAAACAATACGCATTCCAGCCAAAAAATGGAAGAGGCTGATATGCGTGAGTATGAAGAACTCGAGAAACTGGCCGGCAAGGGTAATGCTTCAAAATTGGAAACACTTCCCAGCCTGCTGAATGGCAGTAGAAACATACCGGGAGGAACTGCAATCGATGACAGTAGTACAGAAATTTCATTGGCCGACTATGAAGAAGTTCGAATAGCAATCGCCCGCAATCTGGTATGGAATGAGGGCAAGACAAAATATCTCCTGTCATCAAACGAAAAATCATTGCATTCGAATAACTCTTGCCAACTGGTGCTATTTTGGACTAAATAGACAATTAAAAAGTAAACTCCTATCTCGCCGAGTTTGGTAAAGGCGAATACCGTAGCCGATGGAACGATGAGCTGTAGGAGATATGCGGCGACAATGTCATAGTTCAGCGAATGAAGTTAGATAATATGGGCCGGATGGTTAAGAACACTGCAGCTTTGAAAGTTTTTGATGCTTTTATAAAATTGAAAAAAAAAAAAAAATATCACAATGACTTTTATCAAATATTTTTGGCCGCTCACACAAGCTCGGCCACTGGGGAGTGAAATAATAAATTGAGCGATACATAGTAACCTTAACATATCACTTGAAAAGTAAAATTGGAAATAGTAAATGATTTTTAAAATTTAATTACGCTTTTTTCATACATCGGTGATGAAATAACTGAAAAAATATTAATTTTTCTCTCAGACCCGCTTGACCCATATGACATTTAAATGAATAGCCCAGCCCTTTATTCCTTCAGTATTATAGACACAATATTCTAAATTGTCTTGACGCTGTTGCGGGTTTGAGTAATGAAAAAAAGAAAATAGCACACATCAACATACATACATACTTATGAATGCTTCAATTTAGCTACTGACTAACATTTGCCTTGGTGACACTTTTTTTGGACTTTTTTTATATATTTTGCCAAAGATTTGTTGCCAATTGAAAGGTCAAAAGAGTACGAAAATAATTTTCATTTGAAATAAATTTAAAGAGTAATTTATATACTTTAGATATTCGTTTATTTGTAAATGTTTGATTTCGCCAATGTAAAATCTATGAGCTCGTACCACATAACGTAGTATATTGACCTCTGCATACATACCTAGATGTACTTACGTACATATGTAATACATGAATGAGAGAAAACACAGCCATATGAATTGGAAAGTAAATGTTGAAGGGCATTTATATATGTATGTATATGTATATGAGTATAGGTAAGCAACTGCCTTTCTACAAGGTGATTCAACAGAAGATAAGATTGTGTTGTATTTTGAGATTATTATACAAACATTTTCACAAGCTTTTCTTTGAAAAAATCTGTTAAACGCGGTTGTTTCTAGGGTTTTCGACAAGTAGATATTATTTTAGTGTCTTTGCATACTCTCAATAATCTTTTTTAAAAAATAATCTTTTGATTTTTGACAATCCAAACTGCCAAAGCGAAAGCCACCAATATGCGTTATTTTGAATGCCTTTCTGGACAGAAATATTTTTACATGATCGGAATGCTATTATATTCTTAAAAGTAGATGGTTGTCCATACATCACGTAGTCATATTTAGGGCATTCAGGTAGCTCTACCTCCCTTCATATCCCCTTCCTCCCCTGTTGAATGGAACCTGGTTTTGTTTCACACTTCTTTTCTTTTTCTATATTATTTACTTAAAAAGGTAGTTTACTTTAAATGAATAATAATTATAATTTATTTCTGTTATAAGCAATTTGTTACACTTAATAAACTATTTATTATTTATTTATTTCAATATCTTGTTTCATCTGAAGAAAACTACGTAGGTATAGCGTAGCAGTTAAATTAACTCCTCTCATAGCATGACCGCTTGACCGAACTACGATTGATCCTACGCTAAAGTTGACGCAAACAATGAAGTAGTCTGAAAATAGAACTTTCTTTATAAAACTCGATAAGGATTCTGTCTCTATCCAAGCCTCTTTAATAACAATCCAATGTTCATTATGCTCACGTCAGCTCATTCTCTCACATGCTCGCACAGACTTTAGTAGTATTCAAATTTCTTTTAAAGCCGACGGTAAACGAGGTTTAGGGATATCTTTCAAAGTAATAATTACCCAAGATGTATTGATATTTCGTGACAACCTTCTGAAAAGCGGTGACGAGCAAAATGCCAGCTGCATTCCCTGCTGCTTTTCAAGGAAACTTTCAAGACAGTATTGGAAGTTCTTTTAGAGCCGACGGCAAACGATCTTGTGTGGGATAGCTTTTTATTGCAATAATAGCTCAAAATGTGTGGGTCCGACTTGATTTTCACTCAAGTGCCAGCGGTACTCCCAGCAACTTTAAAGAGTGTATTGAAATTCCGTATAGATTTCTAATAAAAACTACTTTACGTCTCTCTGATGAAGAATGGAGAGCATATTTTCAGTGATATCTCCTCCCGCCGTTTCTCACACTTAGCTTCCGAACCTTTAAAAGTATTAAAATTACTTTAAAAAGCCGTCGGCAAAAGACTAATTACGAAAAAATCCAAAGTACACACAAACATAGACCTTTTACTTAATTACAAATACTACATATAAAAAATAAAATGTTCAAATCTAGGTTTGTAGGCGAATACATAACCAAGAAATCAATGAATTCAACAAAAAAGTCACCAGTTTAATTATCTTCTGATAGAAAAAGTTATCTTCACTTCTGTAAATGTATACGCTGTGACGTAAGCTTCTGTACTGTTTTTTATCACATTCTGTTTATATGTAAATGTTTTTTTTTTTTTTAATATAAATACATTTTGTGTATCACCATTGTACTTATTTCTCTTTTTGGTTTTTCTTTCTTTGCATATTCGAAAATGTTTTTTTCGTATTTTGTTTTTCAATAAATTAACAGTGTTAATCAGGTTCATTTATTGTATTTACATGCCGGCTATAGACAGACAGTCATGTTGTTGTATTTCATACAAAGAAGACTGTCTAATGACTTGTTGTTGGCTGATCAAGGCAATAAAAAAACTCAACAACTTGAATACGAAGGTTCAAGAATATTTATATGTACATGTATGTACATATGTACATACATAAGTAAGTATCAATATTTGTTTGCTCAACTCATACACATAGATACCTATAATTAAAATAACTTAACAAACACTTTGAGTTTAACAAAAACGCGGTGTGAAAATTCGTTTGCATTTTAATTTTGAGTTTTATTTATTTTTTTTTATTAATTTAATATTTTGCGGCAACATTTTTATTCACAATTTGGCACATAAAATAATTTTTATTCACAATTTGGCACATAAAATAATTAATTAGAATTTTTAAACATTAAATCAAACAATTTCTTTCAAGAATTACGGAAGTTTTCTCACTTTTTTATTTTTCTATGATTTTTTGCATAATTAATAAATAATTTTTTATTGTGAATTTTTCCACATGAACGCTGAAAAACACTATTGGAATATATGAAACATACTATTGCAATATATATGTATGTAATGCACATGTACTTATGCATATACATATGTATGTATAGGTATATATTATACATAATGCAATTTATTGACTATTTGTTTATTTAATATTAAATTCAAGGGCAACACAGTGTAAACACATACATATATGTATATTCATACAAACATACATATATGCAATCTTAAGTAATATAGTTTATAAATAATTTATTTTTTTTTTAGTTTTGCATTTTTTTGCTTACTTTATTTTCCCCTATCACACTCTATTTCCTTGGCAAATTTTCGTATTTCTTTTGGTTTTCACATTCACGTTTCCACAAGTTCATAGACACAAAATTTCTAAATATGTATGTCTGTACGCGTATTTTTCTATTTACTTTACACAAATTTATTTTGCACTTAATTATTTACGGAAGAAAAGCAAAATTTTTTTGTTTTCACACACTTTCGCCACCACTGTATATTTACAATATGCGTTTTGTTGCGTAGACACAAGCGTATTTTCCAACATGTTTATTTCATATCACACACTCGTGCATTCCATAATAAAGAGTACATACATATGTATGTATGTATGTAGCTGCTTTTCGCACAACCTCGATCAGCGGCGCTGGCCCTCTAGATCGAGTTCGGTAGGCGCGGTTTCTTTTGTTTGCGTATTTCTAATTGTTGTAATTTCTCTTCAATATTAATTTTATTGTACACACTATACATACATACATATATACATACTATGTACATATACATATATTTTCTTTGGCGGAAAAATGTTTTACAGCGACCACACGCTCCCGACTGTAAAATTTCAACTATTTTGTTATTAACAATTTTTATTCTATATTAACCACAGCGGCTGTAGAGCACACACCACGCTCACGAGAGTGGTGAAGCGATCGGCAACAGTCAACAGCAAGCCGACACCCATACATACGGTGCATTGAATGTGACGTTGGTTTGTTGGACTCGCAGCTGCTGTTGTGACGAACGTTAAGAGTCAAGAGCGCAAAGTCGGAAAGATTGTTGGTTGGAGATTCGGTGGTTGGTTGTTCGTTTACCAATTTGACTTTTGTATACTGTTACAAATATATTTCTACATAAATATGTATGCTATGAGCATGAATTTAATGTTGTCTGCTGCTCAAGAAACATCAATGTTTCAAGTATATCCCGCTCTCATAAACGTAGCCATTGCATTTTGTTGTTTTTCAAGCATTGACTGTTCAATTTTCGTTTTAAGCATTTTCTTTACTCAAAACTTGTTTATAAAGAGTATTTGGCGTTAATCATGCTTTTAATTATACATACATACATATGTATATTATATTTTTTTCAGATTCTTATGCCTGTATATGTGTGTATGCTTCGTATCGGCGCATACGCTCTGATCTGGTTTCCGTTAACCGGTCAATGCTTTGCTGATTGCATTCCTTAAATATCATAGCGTCTTCCCTTGGCGGTAATTTCTACAAATTTACTGCCAGTGCAGTAGTATGTATTTATTACTGTTAAAAAGGGATAAAATGATATAAAGTAAAATAATAAAAAAAAATTTAATAAAAAAAAATATAAAACAAGATAAAAAATAAAATAAAATATAATAAAATATATTAAAACAATGTAAAATAAAATAAAAAAAAATCAAATAAATAAAATAAAGTAAAGTAAAATACATTAATAAATTTAAATTAAACTAAAATAATATAAAAGGGAATAAAAAATGAAATAAATTATAAATAAAACAAAATTAAATAAAATAAAATAAGAGGAAATAAAATAAAATTAAAATTAAATTTAAAAAATTTAAATTAAAAAAATAAAAGAAAATTAAAAGAATTAAAAATGACATAAAAAAAGAATTAAATTGATGTAAAATAAAGCAAATTAAATAAAATATAATAAAAAGAAATATGAAATTAAACAAATTAACAAATTAAAATAAAATTAATATATAAACAATATAAAAACAAATGTAATAAAGGTTAGGTTCGGTTAAGCTGGCTGATCCAATGGGTCTCACATAGACGAAATACATCCAATACATTGCTGTTCTTCACGCGAACTTAAGTAGTCAGTTTGGCCCCTCTGCATTGATCGTTCCCAGAGCCTATTCGCCTGACGAAATAGTATTACTTCTTGCTTTTGCTTAACTTCCTTGAATGGCACTGGAAGATTCGATGCTGCGTTCTGTTTTAAGTAGGCACCCTCCTTAGCATGTACGTCAACTATCTCATTACCTTCAATGTCCGTGTAAATGCATAGTCTTCTGTTTTCAGACAGTATTTTAATCGCTTCTTTATATGATGCGACCACAGTTGGCTTCGTGCTGTATGAAATTAAGGCTTTTACGACCGCTTGGCTTTTTACTTGGATGTGTATTATTTTCCTTTGAAAGCCAACACATGCAGTAATTCTGCCGCCATTTTTATAGCAAATATTTCGGCTTGATAGTTTGGTTGCTTATACGACTTCCTTATATCTAGTTGGGCGCTGTAAACTGAAGCCCCCACTCCTTCGTCCATTTTAGAAACATCTGTAAAAACATGAAGAGCTTTATCAGAATTTTGCCCTAGTCATTTGCCTCTTTTGTAGCTAAAAACAGCTTCCTGAAATTCAGGCGCGGGATTACGTAATCTATTCGCTATACTGCTGTGCCCGTAAGTCCTGACTACCAGCTGCCGTTTTTGGCTACCAGGTTTGCTGCAGATAGTGTTGTTTTGTGTGCCCCAGTAATGCTGATCATTGAAAGTCTGAATATTCTTTCCAGCCTATCCTGATATGTAATTTTGTCCATAGCTTTCCACCATATTAAAGCTCCGTAGAAAAGTATTGGCTTAACAACAGCAGTGAAGATCCAGTGGGAGATAGCGGGGGAGAGACCCCAAGTGCAGCCCAACATCCATTTACATGCATGTATATAGGGTCGCTGATGCCTTCTTCACTTGCTCCTCTACAATGAGTCTCTACGAGAACTTGCTGCCCAACACAATTCCCAGATACTTAGTGCTAGGCTTTAGCTGTTAAGTGTCCTCACCTAGCTTTGGCTTAATTCATGCTGGAATTTTGTATTTCCTGGTTAATAGGACCATATCTCTTTTATCCGTATTAACCTTGAGTCCGGCTGAAGTAGCCCAGTTGTTAATGGTTCTAAGTGCCTGATTCGCCAGAGATCCGAGGGATGCCAAACACTTACCGCTCACGATGTCTGAGATATCATCCGCATAGGCTGCAATTCATTAACCGCAAGGGTCCAGAGAAGAGGTGATAGCACTCCACATTGTGGAGTTCCTATACACACAGTCCCTTTCCAACATTTTTAGGCTGACCATCTCCTGCTTCCTGTGTCTATCGGATTACTTTCAGCTATTCTCAGGTCAGTCAGAACTAAACCATGGTCTTTTTCGACTTAATAAAATATATATATATATATATACATACGTATATGTACATATATGAATATAGTCACGTACATGAATGAATGAATAACTTTTCAGTAAATCATCATGTTATAAATTTATGGCTCGTTAAAATTGATAAAATAAACAAAACAGTGCAATAGTACTTATACGTATGATATCAATTTATTTATTTTTTTATTTCTTTGAGTCATGAATTTCCATTCGATGAAGTATTAAGAGATTATTACGTCAATTGATTCCATGAACTATAAGCACACCTATGAATGACTCCATATTATTTTAAGTATTTATCCTCAAGATAAGATAAAGTAATATTTTTTTCTTTTGATTGTGTTGAGATAAATATCCGGTCAATGCAAAATGTTAATAGAATTGAAAGGAAATTATTTGTAAAATTTAATATGCGATTTTTAAATTATTACACAAAGCATGAATTGTTAAAAACTTCAATTAAAACTATACGAAAAAAGTGTATTCCAGGAGCACCCAAGCAAAAAATTATCACTAAAGACTTTGCTGCTCAGAGTTTTTTTTTTTTTTTTTTGAGGAAGTGCCAGTTAGTTGAGGTCAATAAACGCAAAGAATTATATTATATTTAATTTTTTATCAAAAGTTCGCAAATAATTCTACAGAGAATTTCCGGTTACCAAAAGTTTGGTATTTTTTTGAGAAAAGCAGAGAATATTAAAAGTTTGTACTTATGTATTTTCACTTCGATTTCGAGAAACCGTTTTCTCTGTACCAGTATAACTGCAAAATATTAATAAACTTTGTTATCTTAAACATTGTAGTGAGATAAAGTATATAAAATGTAAATATTATAAAATTTCACATTTGCATTGTAAAAACGTGGAAATTTTCCTGCCTAAAAGAACAGAAAATATTTGAAAATAAATTCAAAAGAGTAAAGTGTTTTAATCTCACGCGTTTTTCTAGATAATTTTTAATTCTATTCGTAAGCAAGTGTCTAACGCTAATAGCAGACGTCTGACGTAAGCATCTAAAAATAATTGGCGCTTTGTAACCGCTGAACCAATTTTCGGCCGAGCTTCTCCTGCAATGTTTGATGTGGGTCTTGATGCGCTGCACTTTATACTAAGCCGCCTCCGTACAGATGATGGTTTCCTATAAGGAGCCTTCATTTCATATGAGAAATACACTTGGAGACGTTGAAATTTGCTGCCGAGGACAACCACATATTTTTTATATATTTAAATTAATATTCTATAATATTTGATGTTGGTAGAACCAAGACTCGAACCCTGGCTTTGCGAATGGCAGTGCGCAATGCCAACCACTCGGCATTTGGAAATCATAGTTCAACGTTTCTGCCTACGTCAAGTTGAGTAAATATGGATAGAAATAAACGGAAGATTAAAACTGTGATGCAATGGGTATGATTGCGAAATTAAATGTGTGAAAGATAAAGTCTCTAAATTTGGATATGGTAGAAGTAGCAATTAATATCACCTGCATAAACTTACACTTTTTAAAAATAAATGGTTGAGTGTAAAAATGAGGTACGAGTGAGTCCAATAGCTGCTACAAACAACGAAATTAGAAAAAGGAAAGCGACACTAGAGTTTGACGACCAGTGGTACTAAATCCGTATAAATAGGCCAAAAATAGACGCTAAAAACAGCCAAAAAAAAATTTTTTTGAAAAAAACTAGACAACTTTGTTTAATTTACTATATAGCGAGAGGAAAATTTTGGATGCGGTGGCGGCTGTCATATCTGACAGTTAATTTGTTAGTTAGTTAAAGAGGTGGTTAGATGACGGAACACTGATCAAGCGCATTTAAGTCCACAGGCCCGTTGTGATATCTGTGATGAAGATTCCTCTCACCTTTCCAGATGCTCACATCACTTGCTGTGTTTTATGATGTTCAAGATATTGATGAGTCCTACAGTTGCACGCTCTGCAAGGCAATCGAAGAAATTACCGAGAAAACGCTAACTGATCGCATTGAGAGCTGAGCAGTGGCATAGATAATGTTCTACCGATTCCTCACCATCTATGTACCTGCAGCTGTGGCAAAACTCGTTTAAGCAGCCACCCATTCTTCTACCATAAGTCCCCATATGCTAATGGAAGTCTTGTCTGTTAACCTAACTTAGGGATTAAAATCTTAGTGCTGTTAACTTCGATCAGTAGCAGATTCTGGTTTGGTTACATTGCAAGTGATTTCACTCTGCCACCTGCTGTTGGCCCTTCTGATAAAGGCTAGTATTAACAGATAATGTGCTGAAGAAAGAAGTATGCCCACGGCAAGTGCAGAGTTTACCATAGTTATGACTGTTCCACTTCTAGCCAACTCGTCGGCCGCGCAATTCCCTGAGATACCTCTATCACCAGAGACCAAAACCACGCTCGTTTCTCATACAGTCGAGGGTTAGATTAGGATTTTTCTGCATCTTATGGCTATCTTTGAGGTGGTATAATGACAGCCTGGCTGCCAAAACATATTGTAATATGTTGAGTTATATATATATATATACATACCTACATATATATATATAAATAGGGCTTTTTAACCACCACTTGGCTATTGCGGTTAGTTCCACTTGAAAGACGCTGCAATGGTCGGGAAGCTCTTACCCAAGTCGAGGTTCAGATTAAATTCCACAATCTACTTACTGAATAAATACTGGACATTTTGGAGCAGATCACTTAGAACCTGGCGTTGTTTTCCAGTTGTTGTGAGAACAAGGTCGTCCGCATATGCCAATGTATCACAACCTGTATTATTATTTGGACTGCGATGAAGCGTGTTGACTGTGAGACACCAAAGAAGAGGAAAGAGAAATCCCTAAGTGTCTCTATTGGCTTACCTGGTAATGGTTGCGGCTCCCAATTCAGCGAAATAGTTGTTATTCGTATTTCTCCATAGTCGGGTAATGGAGAATCCATTGTCATCGATTGGGGATACGGGTTCGTCATCTTTAGCTCAACGTCATCTTAAGGCAACTTCCGACGTCCGTTCTATAAGAGTATCCTCCGGTCTAGAAACCTCCTGTAAGTCGCAGTATTTTCTTTAAATATTTTGGAGAATCACCTCTGGCGATCAGCTTCTTAAGCTCTTCATGCTCAGACATCTCGCTTTCTGCCGGTAAATTCTTCACGCTTCCCGCTGCAACTCTGTCTTTATTTATGGTTGAACGCAACGTCGCGAGGTAGATATTTAGTATTTTTCTCCGCAACTACTGTACAACACGATCGAAATGTCGCCCCATAGAGCTCTTATATGGAGTTGCTGATGAGTACTCTCAGAGAGCAGCAGTGCAAGTCGAGCAAAAAAACATGTGGATATCTGAAAGACATCTAACCTTCATCCTATCAGTCGTAGGTGCGTTCATCAAGGAGCTCATAGAAGGAATCTATGGGCACATCGTCCATTTCTTCCGAAGAAAGCGCGCTTTAAGGCGGATTATGGCAAGACTTTCGGCAAGACGGAGTCACTCTCTCGTCAAAAATATAACTGTACTATATGTCACAAGGATCTTTTCGTTTATATATTTAAAATATATATTTAAAACATTTACATTTACATAGGTGCTTCCTGGAACCTTACGTTAAATTTCAAAAATTTAAAATTGACGGCTCGAAAGGTTTTATTGTGTGTTAGTTGAGATTCGCCAGGAATCATCAACTATGACCTGCTCCACTACGGCCAAATTTGTAGTCTAAAGGAAGGAATCCCCCATAAAAACCCAACTTCGGCCAACAGGAGGGAATTGTGCTTCATTAGGACAACGCCAGACTACACACATTGATATTCACTCGCCAGAAGCTACGAGAACTGGGTAAGTTGGTTCTTATGCATCTAACTAATTGTGCGGATCTCCCACCAAGTGACTTTCATCTGTTACTGTCTGCGGCGAATGATTTAACTCCTGAACTTTATTTATTAAATCATGAACACACTAAACATTTTTCTTCTCAATAATTTTTCAAAGAAAAGGAAATAATCTTCTTTTAAAATTTTAATTCAGTACTTTCTTTTATTTATAAAATTTCTTAGCTAAAAAAATGTTTTTTTTGCAATTTTTTTCTACCAAAGTTTAACAATAATTTTTAGGTTTATAAAAACAATGATTTATACAATATTAGTAAATATACATACATACATACATACATACATATTTTTCTAGAATTGAGGCGAATTGCCATAGAAAATTATGGAATCTAGGGAATGTTTACAAACCTAACCTCAAAATAGGTAACTAAGGGTGATCTACTACAATATAATTTTATGCAAAAATGGGGGTGTACATATATCTATGTGTAAATGACAAATGGTTACAACGAGCATAAGAAACTATCAACCTTAATGGAATGAAATGTATACAAATTTATAAAAAAAAAAACAATAATTACTGAAATTAAAATAAACTTCAATTCACACACACACACACATACACACTCATACTCAAACTTATAATTATTAAGGAACCAGCTATAATTAAGAGCCAATCAAGTTGAGCTCGTTGTCGATTGCATTGAACTGCGATCCGTTGAGCTCGTGAACGCGTCAATACTCAAATTCGAAATCTCCGTATCGGCGCGTTCCAACATTTTCGCATTCGCTTGCACCGAGCTAACCAAAAGTGGTGAAACCTCTGGTTTCACGGAAATTTGTTTGCCCACAATTTGATGATGCGTCTGACTATCCAAATTGTTGATTTTTATTTGTTGTATAAGACGATTTTGTAAATGCACTTTGATCGGATACCACGCCAGGAGTATTAAGCCACCCAGTAAGCTGAAGCCACCCAATATTTGAGCAAACAAAATGACACGCGGCAATAATTTGAATTCACCAATCAAGTCTAATGGGACGCGTGTGCGTGCTTCGAACCAGAAGAGTGGAAAGAAAATGCGTCGCTTATTCTTGAACAATCTGTGTGTAAGAGAGGCGAGAATACATATAAAATGATAAATAGCATATGCAAAAGTTTTGTCCACTACTTACTTAAAATGTCCGATAGGCTCGATTAGTATATTCGACTGGAGTCGCGCTGCCATTTCTAACAACAGGCCCGACTTGGGTTCCAACACCAAATAGAGTTCATGTTTGTCCTTCTCCGGCTTTAAGCCCTCCACTTGGCTGAGATATGTTGGATCTGCATCGTGAAAGTGTGGATATGACAGAAACATGGGGGAGCCAAACCAACAGGAGGAGATGTTAATTAAACCAGAAGGCACACACTCGCCATTGCAGTGGCATACGTTTTCCGGATATAGTGTGCCTGCAATGAGAGATCAGAAATATGTATGGTAAATATCCAGAATTTTTATTAAATTTTGTTAGTTTTTCATTGTTTATATATAGTTTTACGATGTCATTTTTATGGTAGTTTCGGTAGTGTCAGTCCTTTGCCAGAACCTACCCGTTCCACACTCAACTGTCGTGAGAATTCATTAGTTTTAAACGCTTCTCACTAAAAGCCTACAAGCATGCCATATAATATTGGCTTAACTCCGGTTCCCGCAAGAGAGACACAATTGCCCGTGCGGAGGATCGTGGGCTCGAATTATGGCAAGACCAAAAATGGAATTTTTTTTCGAATTGCGGTCGCTCCGCGAAAGAGAATGTTAACCGATCTAAATATATTTATGGCATTAACAGCTTCGAAAAGAATGGAGTCCAGCAAAGCTCGTTTCAGCAGCTGTAAACTGTATTATAATGCACGCGGTATGGCTACTTTCGGCTGAATAAGCGACTAAAAAGTAAAGTGCTCGCCGAGTATGACTCCCAATATTCTCATCTCCACGAGCCCCACGCTGCAATTTCAGTGCGCTACGACTAGAGGTTAGGTTGGATTGTACAGTTTGCCGGTCTACTTAAAGGTGAAACCCGATTGGTTTTTTATCATATCACGATCTAGCATATGAGACCAGCAAGAGCAGAGTTTCTCTCAGGTGATCACTATAACAACCCCCGACATGT